>OZ010711.1:2918220-2929953 GCA_963932345.1 Ophion ventricosus | reverse complement strand
ACCATTAAGCGTTATTGATGCCGAAGTTATTTACATCGAAGGGAAAGAAAGAAACGTGGAAAAGCAGTTTCCGAATGATCGTTAGTGCCGTAGCGACGGCTCGTGTTGTGTAGTAAGATATATCGGTGTCCGCCGTCTCGTTTCTTCACTAGAGAGGAAAGAGGCGAGAGAGAGAGAGAGAGAGACGGAAAGAAAAAAGAGGCCAACAAAAGTTCGAAATGAGGGCCTCGAGTGAGTGGTCATCATCGCGGTAGAGGCCGCGCGGCTTGGAAAGTTCGACCAACGTCAAGATACACGCGCACAAACACACACACACACACACACACACACACACACATATCTATATACAGAACTAAAAGTGTCGTGTTCGAACTTGGTGTCCGAGAGAAAGCGTTGGCTCCGGTGTTTGTAACCGCGTGGTTTTGCGTTCGCTCGCTTTTACTACATACGTATGTGGACGTCTAAAAGTCTCTAAGAAAGAAAAAAAAAAAAAAAAGACGAAGGCGAAAGAAAAAAACGTTCGGAAGAACTGAGACGTTGGAAGTTGGCTCGCCGCAATTCGTCCTCCTGGCCGGGGAATCTTAACCCGGAGATGAGGATGAAGGCGCCGAGAGGACAGCGGCTACGGGCACTTGGCTCGTAAAAGCCCTCTTTTCTCACTATCCTCCCCCGTCCCCCCCGTCTCCTTCCCTGTGCTCCTGCATCTTTTCTTCCCTTGGCTTCCCCCCTCGTACTTTGCTGCCCGGGACACGTCCAAACCAAGAACAATTTACTTCGAACACATTTAAAACACGTTTCTTTCGTATACGTGTTTATACACACACACACACACAGACACACACAGACACGTGTATAGGCGCGCATTGCACTAGTGCCGGGTGTGCTTCGCGCTAGACTGAGTTGTGAGAAGAAGAAAACGCGAGGAAAAAAGAGAAGAGATAAATAAATAGGGCGCATAGTGCGGTCCGCTTCACTCGGCAAGGCGAGATAAATATTACTTTTTCTGCTTCGATAACAATAACGAAGTGGTAGGATACGCGGAGTCTACGTGCTGATTTCGGTGATTGTTTTTTTTTTTTTTTTTTTTTTTTTTTTTTAATGATCATTGGGTTTGTCATTATTGAAAAGAAAAAGAAAAGAAAAAATGAGTGAAGTTCCTTGCCAAGGATAACACAAAGAGTTGAAGGAGAGGCGTTTTATAATGCAAGTTGCTACGTTGTTCAGGGAGAGCGCCACCCTATTGGGTGCCTCTACCCTCGATCCACCCCAAACCCATCATCAGACACTCCAACAACATCAACAACAGCAACAGCACTTGCATCAACAGATGCAACAGCAACAACAGCTACAACAGTCCGAGGATATGCATCTTGCGCATCACATGCAACATCATTACAAAGTGTGAGTCGTTGCGTTTCGTGGCTCTTTTGATTCTTCGGTTTTGTAAGAGGGGCGAAACGGGAGGGGGGGGGGGGGGGGGCGAGGGGCGTTTGGAGAGCAAGAAAAGGATTGGACACGTGATTTCGGAGACTTTTGCTTTTTGGTTATTGTTTACAAGCTCATTGATATACGTGCTGAATTATTTTGCAGAAATTTGTTTGGCGAGTCCCTAGATCCTACCACAATACCTATAGGGATTTAAAGTAGGGACGCCGCACTGAGGGAAGTCGATATTGGAATTCACGAAGTTCCCGATTCACGTCGATTGAGAATTTTTTCATTGAAATTCTCAGTCGGATTTTGTCGAATCTTCCAAAGAAAAGACATTGGGAAGTGCCAAGTTGTACCGACATGTCTATACGTATTAATTAGGGACACCGCACGGAGAGAATTAAAAAGTCATTTTTGTCGTGAATTTCACAATTTTTATTTTTAATTAACTACCATTTTTTGGATGTTTTCATTTTTATTTTCAAATCTAAAAAAATGTCCACAAACAATTCGGAAAAAATTCTAGCCACTCCAGTATGAAATCATGCAAGTTTTTACCCTCTTGACGTTTCCTCTGAAACCTTCTAGTTCTCAGATGGCGCCTTTTTTTTTCTTCTGAAACATGTCTTTTATGGCTAAAAATGCAATACTGGGGTGAAAAAAAATCGTACGAGACTTTCTGAAAAATAAAAATGTAGATTTTGTTATGCTTTTTAATTTTACCATGGAAAAAACCCGAGGAAAAACTTTTCCACTAACTTTGCAGTTAATTTTCGACGGCCAAAACAAAGTCGAAAAATGGCTACGTACAAAATTGCGTACCGGGGCGAAAAAAAAAATCGTACAAAATTTTCTTAAGAAAGCAAAATACAGGTAAATTTGTCCTCTTCAAAACGTCACTTGGAAAATTGAATTATCATTATTTTTGAGTCCGCTATGTAACTTTTAGTGCGGTAAGAAATTTTGACTAGTGCACGGAGAGAATTGAAAAGTAATTTTTGTCGTGAATTTCACGGTAAAAATTACCGTGATATATTTCAATGTGGTGACAAGTGAGAAAAGCATAATAATTCGTATGCGACAAGTTTTTTTTTAACTCACGTTACAGAAAATTTCAAATACGTAGGTAAAATTTTACTATACAAGAAGGGTAGCGCGCACGATAATTTTTACCGAGAGCACAATACATTTTCCTATAACACTCATTAAATTTTATAATAAATCTTAAAATAACTGTTATAAAGACGATACGTTTTTTATAGACATTTTTGAAAGGCATAAAATAATAAAATGCACAGTAAAATTTCGCTGATATTATATATTTTTTAAATTTAAGTTTTGCGTAATTTGTTACGCATAAAAATTTGCTAGAAAATCTGGTAAAATGTTTCTATCTGAAGAAGAAATTTTATTTTATTTTCGTGAAAATCTGTGCTTTACTCAGTAATAATAAGCGAAGTTTCAGGGTTGTCATCTGTTTACCGTTGCTGCACGGTAATTTTTAACATTTAATTCTCTTCGCGCGCACGTAGGAAGTTCTGATTGGAATCCAATGGAATTCTTCGCTGTTCTTCGATCGAGGACTTTACAGAATTCTTACACGGAGAGAATTAAATGTTAAAAATTACCGTGCAGTAACGGTAACCAGATGACAAGCCTGAAACTTCGCTTATTATTAGGGGAAAGTGGTCCTGAGTCGGCCCACTAAGCTTTTTGTCCGAAAACAGAAGGTAAAACGGATTTCGTAGCGCTGCTAAGTGTTTAGTTGCGTACAGCGATCGCTTGCCTACAATCCAATGTCATTTAGGAAGGTGTAGTGTGGCTTTTGGAGTCGCAATGGCAGTGCGGAGTGAAAAAAGTACATTTTGACCATTTCTCAAAATAGTGTTCCTGAGTCGGCAACCCCCCACCCTGGTCTTGAGTCGGCACCCCATTTTTTTGCACTCGAATGCAGGAAAAAGCGCAGATTCTCGAAATTACGACAGGAAATGGATGAATTTGTACGATTTAGAAGAATAAAACATGCATTTTTTGTCCAATTTTATATGGAAACATTTTTCGAGTACAATGTTGAAAATAAAAAAAATATGAATTTTGGATTGAATGAAAAAAAAAGAAAATAATTGAAAAAGAGATGATCACTCGCTATCGTCGTCAGATTCGCATTACGTGGGGCGTACTGAACTCTTTAGCGAACGCGAACGCAAGTGCAATCCACTTGTGGAGGGCTGCGAAGACTGGCGTTCTTCGTCGTCGTATTTTATCTTTTGTGTCTTGCGTTTGAAATTGCGTCCCATGACTATAGAGCAAAAACACCGAAAATGCAAAAAAAAAAAAAAAAAAATAACAGAAACAGTACAAAAAAGCAACAAGATAAAAAAAATTGGTGCCGACTCAGGACCACCCTGTTTGGTGCCGACTCAAGACCACTAAGACTTTCTATCCGTTTCACGTGATTACGCACGCGAACAAATCCGAATGGAAAATCGACAAAACCAATCAATTAGAACATTGAATAAAGAAACCAATGCACTCAGTCATTTCAAATTTTTCAAATATTTACATATCTGTAGCTGCTTCAGAATGAATGACGAAAATAAAATTATGTCACAAACGAAAACTATAAACGCGCTCACGCTGCGCAGAACAATCTAAACTGACAATTGTAAGCATAATTTACGTCAGTGTTTACCCAACATGTCATACGACAATATAATTGAGCCGACACGCGCTCCATCTCTGAGGAACACCATGGTGCCGGCTCAACCCGCAGCGCCGACTCAGGACCACTCTCTCCCCTACTGAGTAAAACACAGATTTTCACGAAAGTAAAATAAATTTTTTTTCTTCAGATAGAAAATTTTACCAGATTTTCTAGTAAATTTTGATGTTTAACAAAATACGCAAAACTTAAATTTAAAAAAGATATAATATCAGCGAAATTTTACTGTGCATTTTATTATTTTATGCCTTTCAAAAATGTCTATAAAAAACGTATCGTCTTTATAACAGTTATTTTAAGATTTATTATCAAATTTAATGAGTGTCATAGGAAAATGTATTGTGCTCTCGGTAAAAATTGTCGTGCGCGCTACCCTTCTTGTATAGTAAAATTTTAGCTACGTATTTGAAATTTTCTGTAACGTGAGTTAAAAAAAAACTTGTCGCATACGAATTATTATACTTTTCTCACTTGTCACCACATTAAAATATATCACGGTAATTTTTACCGTGAAATTCACGACAAAAATTACTTTTTAATTCTCTCCGTGCATCGTCGTTGTCGATTTGCGGGAATTGTGCAGCTCGCAATTCGCATCTGAAATAGTCCAACAAATTTTTATACATTCTTGAGATCTTTTTTTTTACGAACATGAACCTAAATTTTCGAAAAAAAAATCGAGTATCGAATGTTGGAACGTGTTTGAAAAAAAAAATGATCGATTTTTAGCATTTTTTTCCCGGCATTTTGCAATAATAAATATGTTTTAAACAATCTAATATTTCCAACTTCTGGTTCATGTTTTAATAAATTATATTATGTAAGCGCGTTCCAAATTTGAAGATGATCCGTCAATTAGTTTTTGAGTTATGATTCCCGCAAATTAAAAGAAAAAATGTTGCGAGAAAAACACGTTTAAAGTTTCACAAACGAAAAAGTCAAAGTCAAATGTGTTTAATCAAATGATAAAGTGTCTTACCGATTGATCAGCGATTCCAGCACCATACAGCAGTTCTTTCTCTTCTTCATGCAACTCATTTGAAGCTTGCATTTCCACTTTACGAGCTTTTCGAGCTTCTTTTGTCTCTGATAAACTTTTTCTATTTTGCCGAGCCACGCGCATCTGATCCATTTGCTCGGCATATCCGTGACTCTGCCTGCCAACTACGATTTGTATGTTCATTCATAACCATGAGTAGGGCTGAATTTCCTTCATTGAATAAAATAGTAGCAAGAAATGCCGCTATCTCGATAATTTGTACCCAGAATGGTGATGTTTTCGAGCTAATCGCCAAACGGTCGAGTTTGTTTGGGTTTGTTTGGGTTGGGTGATGTTTTCGAGCTAATCGCCAAACGGTCGAGTTTGTTTGGGTTTGTTTGGGTTGGGTGATGTTTTCGAGCTAATCGCCAAACGGTCGAGTTTGTTTGGGTTTGTTTGGGTTGGGTGATGTTTTCGAGCTAATTGCCAAACGGTCGAGTTTGTTTGGGTTGGGTGATGTTTTCGAGCTAATCGCCAAACGGTCGAGTTTGGGTTTGTTTGGGTTATGAAAAACCCAAACAAAGTACCTAACTGAGCGCTTTGGAGTCGAGCGGAGAGTCTTTATCATTTATATACATACCGTTAGAAGGAATCCGAATATCGTTTTGAAATGTTCAGGGTACACGGAGAGAATTAAAAAGTAATTTTTGTCGTGAATTTCACGGTTAAAATTACCGTGATATATTTCAATGTGGTGACAAGTGAGAAAAGCATAATAATTCGTATGCGACAAGTTTTTTTTTAACTCACGTTACAGAAAATTTCAAATACGTAGGTAAAATTTTACTATACAAGAAGGGTAGCGCGCACGATAATTTTTACCGACAGCACAATACATTTTCCTATAACACTCATTAAATTTTATAATAAATCTTAAAATAACTGTTATAAAGACGATACGTTTTTTATAGACATTTTTTAAAGGCATACAATAATAAAATGCACAGTAAAATTTCGCTGATATTATATATTTTTTAAATTTAAGTTTTGCGTATTTTGTTACAAATCAAAATTTACTAGAAAAACTGGTAAAATGTTTCTATCTGAAGAAGAAATTTTATTTTATTCTCGTGGAAATCTGTGTGTTTACTCAGTAATAATAAGCGAAGTTTCAGGGTTGTCATCTGGTTACCGTTACTGCACGGTAATTTTTAACATTTAATTCTCTCCGTGTATATTCTTAAGATATTTTGCCAACGATTTATGAAATTAAAAAAAAAAATAGATTTTTCGAAGCATCTGAATTGGTTGCCCGCCTTAAGAAGAATGAAGATCATTGTCAGGCTTAAGAAAAAAATTGTTTTCCAAGACTTTTTTCCGCTTATGATGAATACACCCCGAGCAGAAATTTGTTCAGGGTGAAATCCGGACCGGATCAGGCTGCCACAATAGCAAATCCGGGCCGGATCAGGCAAATTTAGTCCGGCCCTGATCAGGGATGTAACGCTTTTGCAAATTCAGGTCCGGATCAGGCACCTTATCAGGCTCTGATCAGGCGCTTTATCAGGCCCGGATCAGGCACCTTACCAGGCTCGGATTAGGCACTATATCTGGCTCGGATCAAGCAACTTATCTGGCCCGGATCAGGTGCCTCATCCAGCCTGAGACATGCGTGTCATCTGCCTCAATCATTTGATTAATTTTTTGTTTAAAAATAGATCAACATTTATTAAATTATTATCGCAGTTACACGTTATCAAGTCTACTAACGTTATTAAAAATATGAAACATATGAAAACATTTTTTTAAAGTTTAAGTTTTTATTTTACTTGACTTGATCGTTTAGTTTTTGTTCCGGTTTTGGCGATGACCGTCCCAATCTTTCCGGCCCAATCTGTCCGGCGCAAATCATGCGTGCCTGATCAGGGCGCCTTATTGATACCTGATGAGGCTTCTATACGGCGCAAATCAGGCGTGCCTGATCAGGGCGTCTTATTGATCCCTGCTCAGGCCCCTGTCTGGCGCAAATCAGGCGTGCCTGATCAGGGCGCCTTATTGATCCCTGCTCAGGCCCCTGTCCGGCGCAAGTCATGCGTGCCTGATCAGAGCGCCTTATTGATACCTGATAAGGCTTCTAACCGGCGCAAATCAGGCGTACCTGATCAGGGCGCCTTATTGATCCCTGATCCGGCCCTGATGGATCCTCAGGCAGCCTGATTAGATTTCTGCTCGGGACGTTGCCTTCCGCAATACGTGGGAACAGCAAAGCGCCGAGAACTAGGCTCATTGGCAATGGCGCATTGAAGTTTGCGTCTTTGGGATGCAATGAAAATATTTTTTTTTTCCTCGTATTGACCAATTTTATTTTCACCCATTTAGGCTACAAAATTCACGGAAATATTTTTTAATATCCTTTCTAGGTTTTCATAAGTTGAATTTACAAAAAAAAAAAGGTTTAGATAGTAATAAAAATAAAGAATTTTCGTTGCATTTCAACGATGCCAACGCCGTCTCATTGCATCAATATTTTGGGTTTGTTCGGTTTTTTTTTCTTTCTATTTGCCCGGGGATATGAGCGGTTCTTGAACAGATCTCGTAGACGAAATCTCCGAAATGTGTTTAGGTTCGAATTTGAAAGGAGCAGGGCCAAGTGCGGCGGATTAATGGAAAAAAATTAAAAAATCGAAATGAGCATTAAAAGAATCCTACACGGAGAGAATTAAATGTTAAAAATTACCGTGCAGTAACGGTAATCAGATGACAATCCTGAAACTTCGCTTATTATTACTGAGTAAAACCAGAGTTGTGAAAATAGTAATTTTAAAATAATGCATTACTCATTACTTTAAATAATGTGTATTGGATAAGTTCTCCATTACAAATTACAAAAGTAATGTGTAATGTATGTGTGTTCCATTACAAGTGAGAAAAGTAGTGTGTAATGGTTGCATGATCCATTACAAATTTCAAAAAGTAATGTGCAATGGTTGCATGATCCATTACAAATTTCAAAAAGTAATGAGTAATGGATGCACGTTCCATTACAAATTTCAAAAAGTAATTTGTAATGGATGCATGTTCCATTACAAACTACAATTGATAAAAAGTAATGTGTAGTGGAGAATATTCCATTACAAATAGAAAAATTGCCGTGCTCACATTAGAAATTTGCACATTGCTATCTGATTATTTTATTTCGCTCATTGAAATTTGTTTTAAGTAAATCCGTTTTTCTTGTGATGGAATATTCTCCATTTGTGATGGAATATTCTCCACTACGAATTACCTTATTGTAATTGTATTTTGTAATGAAGCACTCATTAATCATACATTACTTTTTCAATTTGTAATGGAACGTGCGTCCATTACACATTACTTTTTGAAATTTGTAATGGATCATGCAACCATTACACATTACTTTTTGTAATTTGTAACGGAACATGCATTCATTGCACATTACTTTTCTTATTTGTAATGGAACACAAATCCATTATACATTACTTTTGTCATTTGTAATGGAACATATGTCCATTACACATTACTTTTGTCATTTGTAATGGAACGTATATCCATTACACATTACTTTTGTAATTTGTAATGGAACATATATCCATTACATATTACTTTTGTAATTTGTAATGTATACAGTAATGCATTATCAAAATAATGCATTATTCACAACTCTGAGTAAAACACAGATTTTCACGAAAATAAAATAAAATTTCTTCTTCAGATAGAAACATTTTACCAGATTTTCTAGTAAATTTTCACGTGTAACAAAATACGCAAAAACTTAAATTTAAAAAATATATAATATCAGCGAAATTTTACTGTGCATTTTATTATTTTATGCATTTCAAAAATGTCTATAAAAAACGTATCGTCTTTATAACAGTTATTTTAAGATTTATTATAAAATTTAATGAGTGTTATAGGAATATGTATTGTGCTCTCGGTAAAAATTATCGTGCGCGCTACCCTTCTTGTATAGTAAAATTTTACCTACGTATTTGAAATTTTCTGTAACGTGAGTTAAAAAAAAACTTGTCGCATACGAATTATTATGCTTTTTTCTCACTTGTCACCACATTGAAATATATCACGGTAATTTTTACCGTGAAATTCACGACAAAAATTACTTTTTAATTCTCTCCGTGTAGGTACATTTTAGCGACAAGCTCTACGTGTGAATTATTATCGTTTATTTATGCACAAGATTTCAACATCTAACGGTGAATATCATTCATTAAATTTCGTCGATCCACATTCGAAAGCATATACACAAAATTACATAAAGAGTATAGCGCGATGCTCGTGGTAATATCCCAAAATTCGGACGACGTGATCACCACATGGCTGGTTATATTGCCGATTTTCTATTTCGTCGAATTTTCACCGCTCACAGTGAACGCGTAAATGCTATCTTCGTTGCTATTCCGCATTTTTATAATGAAGAATTGTCAAAATAGTTTGTAGATGGACGAATAAAAATCTTTAAAAAAATATTTATTGACATTGTTTTTGTTGATGCGCTGCCATAATAATATTAAATATGATGTTTTTTAACTGTAAGAAAGCACACAAAAAAAAAATCAGCTCGATTCTGACAGGAGTGACACTTCCGAATATTTACCGCCGTTTCGTATGCTCTTGAAGTTTGCATGGTTGGAATGTAACGAAAATTCTTTTTTATTTTTTCATTCTCTCCTTTTCATTATTTGAAAATTATCTTTTTTTTTTTTTCAAATTTATATCGTAAATCTCGAAACAAGCAAAAAAATTGTTGAGGCATTTTCGTAGTTAAGATTTGGCAAAAAGAAATTGGAGCAAATGAAAAATCATAATTTTCGTTGCAAACTTCAACATCGTCCGTTTCGTATTGTACAAAGTCACCATAACCAACGACGTGAAATTGCGATTCAGCATCTTCCTATTTATACATATAATAACTGTACATATAATAAAGGTTTAAGCATCGCGCGGCTGTTTGTCTGTTCGTGCACGTATCACGTAAAAACTACACTGACCGAAAAATTCTTTTGATATTAACTAAAAGGATGTGTGATTTTTTTTTTAATTTGAATTAACTAGATTTTTTTGTGAAATCAAATTTTTCCTATTGCATTACATTATTAAAATTATTTTATTCCACTCGGTACGATAATGGACGTTTTACGCACGCTTCGCGTGCGTTAAACTCCATTTTCATACACGGAGAGAATTAAATGTTAAAAATTACCGTGCAGTAACGGCAACCAGATGACAACCCTGAATCTTCGCTTATTATTACTGAGTAAAACACAGATTTTCACGAAAATAAAATTTCTTCTTCAGATAGAAACATTTTACCAGATTTTCTAGTAAATTTTGATGTGTGACAAAATACGCAAAACTTAAATTTAAAAAATATATAATATCAGTGAAATTTTACTGTGCATTTTATTATTTTATGCCTTTAAAAAATGTCTATAAAAAAGTATCGTCTTTATAACAGTTATTTAAAGATTTATTATAAAATTTAATGAGTGTTATAGGAAAATGTATTGTGCTCTCGGTAAAAATTATCGTGCGCGTTACCCTTCTTGTATAGTAAAATTTTAGCTACGTATTTGAAATTTTCTGTAACGTGAGTTAAAAAAAAACTTGTCGCATACGAATTATTATGCTTTTCTCACTTGTCAACACATTGAAATATATCACGGTAATTTTTACCGTGAAATTCACGACAAAAATTACTTTTTAATTCTCTCCGTGCACTAGTCAAAATTTCTTACCGCACTAAAAGTTACATAGCGGACTAAAAAATAAAGATAATTCAATTTTCCAATGGACGTTTTGAAGAGGACAAATTTACCTGTATTTTGCTTTCTTAAGAAAATTCTGTACGATTTTTTTTTTCGCCCCGGTACGCAATTTTGTACGTAGCCATTTTTCGACTTTGTTTTGGCCGTCGAAAATTAACTGCAAAGTTTGTGGAAAAGTTTTTCCTCGGGTTTTTTCCATGGTAAAATTAAAAAGGATAATAAAATCTACATTTTTGTTTTTCAGAAAGTCTCGTACGATTTTTTTTCACCCCAGTATTGCATTTTTAGCTATAAAAGACGTGTTTTAGAAAAAAAAAAGGCGCCATCTGAGAACTAGAAGGTTTCAGAGGAAACGTCAAGAGGGTAAAAAGTTGCATGATTTCATACTGGAGTGGCTAGAATTTTTTCCGAATTGTTTGTGGACATTTTTTTAGATTTGAAAATTAAAATGAAAACATGAAAATAAAAAATAAAAACATCTAAAAAATGGTAGTTAATTAAAAATAAAAATGTATACAAATTTCCTTTCTTAATACATTATCCCAAAACCGCATAATTTCCAAGTGGAGCCTCTCCACCCATCAAAGTTCCAACCAAAAACGGCAAAAAAAAGATGTCCAAGAAAAATTCTGAAAAAATTCTAGCCACTCCAGTGTGTATCCATGCAACTTTTTACCCTCTTGACATTTCCCCTGAAACCCTATAGTTCTTCGATGACGCCTTTTTTTTCTAAAACATGTCTTTTATAGCTAAAAATGCAATACTGGGGTGAAAAAAAATCGTACGAGACTTTCTGA
>OZ010711.1:2885720-2915720 GCA_963932345.1 Ophion ventricosus | reverse complement strand
ATTTAGGATACTGAAGAACGCTCCTCTAGGATGCTGATATTATGCCTTAGATATAGATATGCCGGATAATAGATCAAATTCGAATTTTCCATAAGTTTCACTGTGTGTGTGTGTTCTCAAAATATTAAAATAAGAATAAAATCAACACAACTATTGAATATTCCCCTAATGGACCTTATTAAAGTGGAAATTAATCGTGAAACAAACAAACATTAAATCTCTGGACAATTCCGCATTGTTTCTTATGTGAAGACCCATTTAAGGAGCTATTCTACTGTAATGGCTCTAAAAATAAGCTATTTTTAATGATTTTGTTTGTTTGAAAACACTTTTTTCGGTGCAAACTTTTTTTTTTCGCTTAAGGAGGTACGTCTACTCCCTCAGGGTCAACAAAGAGACTAAATTTACGTCAGCCCACGGGTGTTCTGATTTACGTTAACTTATGTTGAATATTCGTATTGTCGATCCCAAAGTGTCAAATTTGTGGTAAATATTTTATTTATTGCATATTTACTAATCAAAATGGAAAAAATGATATCCTCAACGACTCTGGAGTCTTCACGACGATTTCCACGCAGTACCGAGATTCTGAAACTCTGTTAGCGACCGTTTTCGTTGTCGTTATCTAGCCACACGGCCAATAAGAGGCTCCCTTTCTTCTCTGATCGTGCCCTGCGATTGCTGTCGCTAGCCGGCGACAACGAAAAGTGTCACTACAGAGCTAGGTTATGCTCGCCAAACGAATCAGCTGTTACGCCCGACGTTGGCATGTCTACGGGTAATGTTTCGTCATTATGATAATATTCAAGCGGAAGTTGAAACCGTTTTATAATGTAGTGCTTGAAGTACACGGTGAAGTTCGAATTTTCAATTTTTTTTTTCTTTACAATATCACGTCTAATTTATCATATTACATTTTTCCAACGACCTTGGTTGGATACGTGAGCAGCAAAATCGTGATCACCGCACTTCCGGTCGATCGTCTCCATAAGACGATTTCACTGAGCTCAAAGTGCTCGACTTTGCAATTTTATTACGAAAAAAACGGAACGGTCAATATAGCTCAAATTTTTCCAAAAGTTTCATAACTTATTCGTCAACATCGTATAAAAATTTCAGGCCCGAAAGTTGGTCTCATTCCCATGACCGTACCTCTTTAAACTGTTCTCGTTTTCTTTTCGAAATTTTTTACACATGTTTCTGTCGATCCTTCAGGAATGTGAACAAGTTGAAACGAAGAAAAAAAAAATATATTATGTACTTTTGTACGTTTGTTCATAACGGTGGACGGGAAAGGCCCCGAATTAAAAAAAAATATAAACATATTCTTAATCTTTATGAGTATTGTAATGTTTGGTACCAGATGCAGCAAAAAACTAAATGAAAATTTACCGAATAGCGGCATGCTGAACTTCGATTATCAACTTTTCCTATTTTTCCGACCATTTTACAAATTATGGAAGAAAAGAAAAATTATTTCGACTCAATACTGCGACCAACGTTGAAAAACAGTCTACCGAAGGTGTATGCCAAATCTGAGCTTATCCGACTAGAAATTTTGATCAGGCAGCCTGAACACCGTTCAGGCCGTTATCATGCTGCGGTTTGGAATGCCGTAATGAGGCACGCGTGATCGGTGCCGGATGCCGACCACTTTTCCCGGTAACACTTTTCAAGCCATTGCTGAGCTCGAACGGTATTTTTTCTCATTAAAAAACAGTGTTTGATCAACACACGAAAACTCGTTTTTATCCATCGTTTGAGCAAAAACAAATGTAGCGTCACTTAACCTTCAATATCTCGACAACGACTGAACCGAATGTCATGAAATTTTTACACGTATCTTTTGAAGCTTGGTACTACCGAAAAACAAAAGCGGCATGGCATACCCGAGCAGAAATCTAATCAGGCTGCCTGAGGATCCATCAGGGCCGGATCAGGGATCAATAAGGCGCCCTGATCAGGCACGCATGATTTGCGCCGGACAGGGGCCTGAGCAGGGATCAATAAGGCGCCCTGATCAGGCACGCCTGATTTGCGCCGGACAGGGGCCTGAGCAGGGATCAATAAGGCGCCCTGATCAGGCACGCCTGATTTGCGCCGGATAGAAGCCTTATCAGGTATCAATAAGGCGCCCTGATCAGGCACGCCTGATTTGCGCCAGACAGGGGCCTGAGCAGGGATCAATAAGGCGCCCTGATCAGGCACGCCTGATATGCGCCGGATAGAAGCCTGAGCAGGGATCAATAAGGCGCCCTGATCAGGCACGCATGATTTGCGCCGGACAGATTGGGCCGGAAAGATTGGGACGGTCATCGCCAAAACCGGAATAAAAACTAAACGATCAAGTCAAGTAAAATAAAAACTTAAACTTAAAAAAAATGTTTTCATATGTTTCATATTTTTAATAACGTTAGTAAACTTGATAACGTGTAACTGCGATAATAATTTAATAAATGTTGATCTATTTTTAAACAAAAAATTAATCAAACGATTGAGCCAGATGACACGCATGTCTCAGGCTGGATGAGGCACCTGATCCGGGCCAGATAAGTTGCTTGATCCGAGCCAGATATAGTGCCTAATCCGAGCCTGGTAAGGTGCCTGATCCGGGCCTGATAAAGCGCCTGATCAGAGCCTGATAAGGTGCCTGATCCGGACCTGAATTTGCAAAAGCGTTACATCCCTGATCAGGGCCGGACTAAATTTGCCTGATCCGGCCCGGATTTGCTATTGTGGCAGCCTGATCCGGTCCGGATTTCACCCTGAACAAATTTCTGCTCGGGTATTGGCGGCGGCATCTGTGTGTCAGTCCCGGGACTTAATGACCCATGTGTCAATGACTTCCCGAGCAGAAATTTGTGCAGGGTGAAATCCAGACCGGATCAGGCTGCCACCATAGCAATTCCGGGCCGGATCAGGCAAATTTAGTCCGGCCCTGATCAGGGATGTAACGCTTTTGCAAATTCAGGTCCGGATCAGGCACCTTATCAGGCTCTGATCAGGCGCTTTATCAGGCCCGGATCAGGCACCTTATTACCAGGCTCGGATTAGGCACTATATCTGGCTCGGATCAAGCAACTTATCTGGCCCGGATCAGGTGCCTCATCCAGCCTGAGACATGCGTGTCATCTGGCTCAATCATTTGATTAATTTTTTGTTTAAAAATAGATCAACATTTATTAAATTATTATCGCAGTTACACGTTATCAAGTTTACTAACGTTATTAAAAATATGAAACATATGAAAACATTTTTTTAAAGTTTAAGTTTTTATTTTACTTGACTTGATCGTTTAGTTTTTGTTCCGGTTTTGGCGATGACCGTCCCAATCTTTCCGGCCCAATCTGTCCGGCGCAAATCATGCGTGCCTGATCAGGGCGCCTTATTGATACCTGATAAGGCTTCTATCCGGGGCAAATCAGGCGTGCCTGATCAGGGCGCCTTATTGATCCCTGCTCAGGCCCCTGTCCGGCGCAAGTCATGCGTGCCTGATCAGGGCGCCTTATTGATACCTGATAAGGCTTCTATCCGGCGCAAATCAGGCGTGCCTGATCAGGGCGCCTTATTGATCCCTGCTCAGGCCCCTGTCTGGCTCAAATCAGGCGTACCTGATCAGGGCGCCTTATTGATCCCTGATCCGGCCCTGATGGATCCTCAGGCAGCCTGATTAGATTTCTGCTCGGGTTGATCAGGCAGCATTATAAACGCCTGGTCAGGCAACCGGATAACGACCTGATCAGGCAGCCCGATAAGGCCCATATGTCACAGAACGTTACACTTTCTATCAGTGCGCTATGGGCTTCCCTTATAAGTGCCCTACCAGGGCAGTCAGGCAACCTGAAAGTGTCCCGAGCCCTATTGACATTTCTACGTGGGTTATCGCCCAATTGGTTATCGAGATATCGCGGTTGCCGATTTGAAAAACATCGTTTCCTGGAAAAACCATATAATTTCTATAATTCGGCAAATTTGATGACTATCATCAAACAATTTTTACATACATATTCAGAAAGATCTGTCGATAAGTAGGATAACATTTAAGAAAAAAAGAAAACGATTTTTCCAAATGCCTAGACGACAAAACTCCCTTAGGAAGAAACTAATCTCTGCCTTCCAAAAAATCAGAAAATAAAAACTATTTTCGTTCTTGGAAAAATTGTAAAAAACTGCTTCGAGCAAAAATCTTCTATCATAAGGAAAAAAAAAAAAAAACGATTTGCTCGTTAAAAATAATCTTCAAAGCCGTCCCATCACCTTACGGAATTAAATAAAACCTCACCGCAAGTAAGAAATTTCTCTCGTACAAGAGCAATCGCCTTTACAAATACTTGTCAATATAAAAAAAAAAAAAAAAACAGCGTCTTTCAATCTCCATATTGCGTATCGAAAAAGAAATAATGTGTCCAATAAAAACCTTGATTGGTCACGACTGCGCTGTGTTTAACGGTACAATCCACAACAAGCCTTTCCCAAGATAAATATTAAGGAAAAAAAAGACTCTGCTAATAATGATTACGAAAAAAAAAAAAAATAACGAACGGTTCTATGCAAAATTACCTCAAGGCCTGAATCGACGGTCAAGGTCTTGTCCGGATTGTAAATCAATGAGTTACAAATCCGAGGCGAGCGCTCGTTTATTTATTTTCTTTTTGTCTCGGGGAATTTTTCTTTCGTTTTTTTTTTTGCCTCCTACCGTAAACACGAGTATCGCAATGTCGTTGATAATTAAGTGATCAATGACACGAGAGCTCGATATAGTAAGTTCTTGTATCATATTTCCATTTGTGAAATAAATATATACATCGGGTTCGTTGCATCGTTCCGACAGCGCAAGAACGTGCCAGGAATGATGCATAAGCATAAATATGTATATGATAATGCGCGTTGCACCGCGCAACGTGAACAAAAAAGAAAAGAAATGAAGAAAAATAAATTATCGAAAATCTTGGCTTGCCTCACTTCTGACGTTTTGTTTTGCTGTACTAGATATACACGGAGAGAATTAAAAAGTAATTTTTGTCGTGAATTTCACGGTAAAAATTACCGTGATATATTTCAATGTGGTGACAAGTGAGAAAAGCATAATAATTCGTATGCGACAAGTTTTTTTTTAACTCACGTTACAGAAAATTTCAAATACGTAGGTAAAATTTTACTATACAAGAAGGGTAGCGCGCACGATAATTTTTATCGAGAGCACAATACATTTTCCTATAACACTCATTAAATTTTATAATAAATCTTAAAATAACTGTTATAAAGACGATACGTTTTTTATAGACATTTTTGAAAGGCATAAAATAATAAAATGCACAGTAAAATTTCGCTGATATTATATATTTTTTAAATTTAAGTTTTGCGTATTTTTGTTACACGTGAAAATTTACTAGAAAATCTGGTAAAATTTTCTATCTGAAGAAGAAATTTTATTTTATTTTCATAAAAATCTGTGGTTTACTCAGTAATAATAAGCGAAGTTTCAGGGTTGTCATTTGGTTACCGTTACTGCACGATAATTTTTAACATTTAATTCTCTCCGTGTAGTACACGGAGAGAATTAAAAAGTAATTTTTGTCGTGAATTTCACGGTAAATATTACCGTGATATATTTCAATGTGGTGACAAGTGAGAAAAGCATAATAATTCGTATGCGACAAGTTTTTTTTTAACTCACGTTACAGAAAATTTCAAATACGTAGGTAAAATTTTACTATACAAGAAGGGTAGCGCGCACGATAATTTTTACCGAGAGCACAATACATTTTCCTATAACACTCATTAAATTTTATAATAAATCTTAAAATAACTGTTATAAAGACGATACGTTTTTTATAGACATTTTTGAAATGCATAAAATAATAAAATGCACAGTAAAATTTCGCTGATATTATATATTTTTTAAATTTAAGTTTTGCGTATTTTGTTACACATGAAAATTTACTAGAAAATCTGGTAAAATTTTCTATCTGAAGAACAAATTTTATTTTATTTTCGTGAAAATCTGTGTTTAACTCAGTAATAATAAGCGAACTTTCAGGGTTGTCATTTGGTTACCGTTACTGCACGGTAATTTTTAACATTTAATTCTCTCCGTGTACTACACGGAGAGAATTAAAAAGTAATTCTTGTCGTGAATTTCACGGTAAAAATTACCGTGATATATTTCAATGTGGTGACAAGTGAGAAAAGCATAATAATTCGTATGCGACAAGTTTTTTTCAACTCACGTTACAGAAAATTTCAAATACGTAGGTAAAATTTTACTATACAAGAAGGCTAGCGCGCACGATAATTTTTACCGAGAGCACAATACATTTTCCTATAACACTCATTAAATTTTATAATAAATCTTAAAATAACTGTTATAAAGACGATACGTTTTTTATAGACATTTTTGAAAGGCATAAAATAATAAAATGCACAGTAAAATTTCGCTGATATTATATATTTTTTAAATTTAAGTTTTGCGTATTTTTGTTACACATGAAAATTTACTAGAAAATCTGGTAAAATTTTCTATCTGAAGAAGAAATTTTATTTTATTTTCATAAAAATCTGTGGTTTACTCAGTAATAATAAGCGAAGTTTCAGGGTTGTCATTTGGTTGCCGTTACTGCACGGTAATTTTTAACATTTAATTCTCTCCGTGTACTACATATAAGAGACTCTCTCTATCTCTCTCTCTATTTTATTTTACCCTCTTACCTATCTTACCTGCTTCTATGTCATTCTATCTATTTTATATATAGTATACATAATTACACCCTGTTGCGCATACTTAGTTTTATTATTTTGGTTATGTTTTACATTATATGCTTCGCTTTGGATGTTGGTTACTTGCGAACTTTATTTTTTATTTTTCACTTTTATATTAATATCCTAGATTTATCTACAATATTCGTACTATTACTTTTATTTTTTTATTGTTTATATTAGGTGTTGGAATTAATTCTTCTAGCGTTTTACAAGAGATGGCGTAGGTAGTACAGTATTTCGTTGTTACCGACAGTAATGTATTCATCGTGAAACAGCTATCATTGAATGTCATTTGCCGTACATAACCTCTTTTTGAATCGTAAATAACAATACTTTATAATTTATTGAATACGTCAACATTTGTGCCGAATAAAGTGTTTTTGCGGGGAGTTTTACTTCATTGCTTTAATATGAACAAAAGTGCTGCCGAAGCTCATCGTATTTCAGTGGAAGGTGTACGGTGAACATGCTCTAGCTGAGCAAACGTGTCGGAAGTGGTTTGCACGTTTTAAAGCTGGTGATTTCGACTTGGATGACAAGGAGCGGGATCAGAGGGGTGTGATTTATTATGAACTGCTGAAACCGAATGAAACCATAACTGGGGATCGCTACCGACTGCAGTCGATGCGCTTGAGCCGTGCATTGAAAGACAAACGGCCGGAATACTCCGAAAGACACGACAAAGTCATTTTGCTACACGGCAATTGCTCGTCCGGACGTCGCAAAACCGGTACAAACATATCTGGAAAACCCTTAAATGGGAAGTCCTACCCTACCCGCCGTATTCTCCAGATATCGCTCCTTCTGATTACCATTTGTTTCGTTCGATGGCTCATAGCCTGTCTGAGCAGAAGTTCACTTCTTACGAAGATTGTCAAAAATGGGTCGATTCGTGGATTGCATCTAAAGACGAGGCGTTCTTGCGACACGGTATTCGTACCCTGCCCGAAAGATGGTCAAAAGTAGTAGAAAGCGATGGGCAATACTTTCATTAATGTATTTTTTTATTTTCATTTAAAATATTTTTTTTTTTTCATTAAGGAAACGCTACGAATTAATTCCAAGTCCTAATACTATCAACCTCATATAATTCTTTCTTCCGTACACTTATCGTTTCTTACAAATGTACACTATTGCCTAAAGATTATACCAAGGCATAAACCCGAGCAGAAATCTAATCAGGCTGCCTGAGGATCCATCAGGGCCGGATCAGGGATCAATAAGGCGCCCTGATCAAGTACGCCTGATTTGAGCCAGACAGGGGCCTGAGCAGGGATCAATAAGGCGCCCTGATCAGGCACGCCTGATTTCCGCCAGACAGGGGCCTGAGCAGGGATCAATAAGGCGCCCTGATCAGGCACGCCTGATTTGCGCCGGATAGAAGCCTTATCAGGTATCAATAAGGCGCCCTGATCAGGCACGCATGATTTGCGCCGGACAGGGGCCTGAGCAGGGATCAATAAGGCGCCCTGATCAGGCACGCCTGATTTGCGCTGTATAGAAGCCTCATCAGGTATCAATAAGGCGCCCTGATCAGGCACGCATGATTTGCGCCGGACAGATTGGGCCGGAAAGATTGGGACGGTCATCGCCAAAACCGGAACAAAAACTAAACGATCAAGTCAAGTAAAATAAAAACTTAAACTTTAAAAAAATGTTTTCATATGTTTCATATTTTTAATAACGTTAGTAAACTTGATAACGTGTAACTGCGATAATAATTTAATAAATGTTGATCTATTTTTAAACAAAAAATTAATCAAATGATTGAGCCAGATGACACGCATGTCTCAGGCTGGATGAGGCACCTGATCCGGGCCAGATAAGTTGCTTGATCCGAGCCAGATATAGTGCCTAATCCGAGCCTGGTAAGGTGCCTGATCCGGGCCTGATAAAGCGCCTGATCAGAGCCTGATGAGGTGCCTGATCCGGACCTGAATTTGCAAAAGCGTTACATGCCTGATCAGGGCCGGGCTAAATTTGCCTGATCCGGCCCGGATTTGCTATTGTGGCAGCCTGATCCGGTCCGGATTTCACCCTGAACAAATTTCTGCTCGGGAAATAAATCTTGAATCAATCAATCGCTCTCTCTCTCCCTCTCCCGCCCTCTCTCTCTCTCTCTCTCTCTCTCTCCCCCCCTCCCTCTCTCTCTCTCTCTGTCTCTCTATTTTCCCTTTCTCTCTCGCTCTCTTCCCAACGGCGAATCGCATCATTTTATTCTCTCGTCCGATCGAGGCAAGAAAAAATGGAAACATTGAAATTATTTCACGCCGAGTACGCCACCGGGAGAAACCGGCCTTAATGGGACGAGCGAAGGGGCGGGGGCCGAGAAGTTATTTTATCAAGTGAACTGGAGGGAGATGCGATCGGGAAGGGATATTGCAAACCTATTGAATGGACACACGCCGGAGAGAGTTTCCAAACGACGAAGACGTTCAAATGCACACACACAGACACACACACACACACACATGTAGATATGTTTGCATACGTGTACGTGTGACTGTTATGCCACGTGCTCCGAATATATCTCTCAGTTGCACTCTCCCTCTCGTCGATCTCTCGATATCAGGGCTAACGTAGTACAAACATCCGAGGGATAACAGATTTGCCCTCGTGCCCTATATTAACGGGAAATGCCTGTTATAATCGCGATTGAACAGGTATATGCCGGATTCGAGGAGAAATTCGTTCATTCTTCCTCAGGCTCGGAGAGATCTCGTTTTACAGCCATTGTTAGTTTTTTTTCTTCTTCTTAACAACACATTGGTCAATGAATCCTTGAGTTTAATTGTGGTTTTTTTTGTTTGTTTGACTTTTCTACTTTTGTTTGTATTCTCGGAGCTTTTCCGTTAGGTTTTTTTCTTCTCTATGGTGTTTTTGAGTCAAATTATTGAAATAGTTTGTTTCTTTGTTTAAGGCCTCAGGCCACTCTAGGATTTTCCAAAAATCGTCAATGAAGCCTTGAGTTGAATTGTGGTTTTTTTTTTGTTTGACTTTTCTACTTTTGTTTGTATTCTCGGAGCTTTTCCGTTAGGTTTTTTTTTTATCTCTATGGTGTTTTTGAGTAAAATTATTGAAATAGTTTGTTTCTTTGTTTAAGGCCTCAGGCCATTGTAGGATTTTCTAAAAATCGATTGTTTTTTTGTTAAAAATGGACCTTAGTACCTATAAAATTATATTCCAAAAAAATGATGGGTGTGAAAAATCTCTAAGTTCTCGATTTTCGAATTCTAGCGCAACCCCTCTTCATTCGTGTCGTGACTTTCTACTAACTTTAAACGCGTTTATCTCAAAACTACAGGGTGTCCAATAGGAAGTTGCTAAAACTAAATAAGTGTCTCTTCCCTCCATGAATTCAATAGGGGTCCCTTTTTCTAAGGCGCATACCTGAGGCCCCGCAGTTTTATTCCAGCCGTGGTTGAAGCAAGTACGCGCGCGTCAAAATGAGTGAGCTCACCACGGAAGAAAAAGTATATCTTATTGAGTGCTTCTTCTCGAGGGGAAAAATTTATAGTAATGCGTATGGAGGGTTTCGTACTAAGTTTGGAACTCATAGAGTTGGCAGCGAAAACACTCTGAAAATGTAAGAATTTAATATTTATTCATATTCATCTATCACACAACTTGTGTTTCAATTCAATTAAACTGCATTGAAGTAATTTTACGTTAATTTTTGTAGGATAATCGATAACTTCGTGGAGTATGGTACACTCCAGGACCGTAGACACGAGTTGCCAGGTCCATCTGTTACGGTGACTACACCAGAGAAGATCAACGAAATCGATTTCAGTAAAAGGAATTTATTTGCAATTCTTGGAATCTACGGTAACAGGAGAGAGTTACAAACAGCTTTTGGAAACGAAATTCTTTCCTTATGCAAAAAAGAGGGGACTGGTTGAAAATGTTTACTTCATGCAAGATGGAGCGACGCCGCACCGGACTCATGAGGTGTTTGAAGCTATTCATCGCGTATATGGGACTCGCGTAATCGGTCTGGGGTACCCTAAATTTGCTCAAGGCGGACTAGAATGGCCTCCGTACTCACCGGACCTGAAACCTTGTGATTTTTTCTTGTGGGGTTACATTAAAGATCATTGTTACGCTAAAAACCCCAGCACAGTAGAAGAACTGATCGCGGCCATCCAGGAAGTGGTTCGCGGTATTACGAACGATATGTTGGACACAGTTTTTCACAGTTTTCAAAAGAGAATTGATTTTTGTGCACAATCTAACGGTTCGCACTTCGAAAATATCTATCATTAATCACTGTACTTTTTCGTTATTTTTATAAGATGTAATAAATTGACATAAAAAATATTTGACTGGGTTTTATTTATGTGCGTTTAAAACTGCAGAGTTTCCTCTATTTAAAGCAATTTGGCTTTTCTGATTCTGTGCACGTGTTTTGAAATGACAGCCGATTAGTTTCAGCAACTTCCTATTGGACACCCTGTATATTTTTCAAGTCGGCCGGACTCATAATTCAAGCAAATTTCAACCGATTCACTTGTAATTTTAATTGTATATTTCGAATTACATTTTCTGAGGCACTACGTAGCATTTTTTCAAATTATATTGCATAGTTCCTTTTTTTATAAACAATTTACTGACGATTTTCTCGTGGCACTTTATTCTTTTTATTTTAGAAATGCGCCATTTTGACAAAAAAAAACAATATATCAAAAAAAAAAGTCCTACGTACTTCTATAGCTATTCTTATATATAATCGAAAAAACTTTAGTGTCTCATCATAACTCAAAAATTATAGGAGCTGTTGGTTCCGGCCGTTGACCTTCCAGAAATAAAGGCGTCATCGAAAAAATGCTGCACAGTCGCCATTTTGACATGTATCGCTGTGAAAAAATAATTTTGTACAGTCAATTACGTGTCTAATAAAACCCCTAGTTTGTAATTCCGATTTATTTCATGGTTTCGCTGAAAACAAAATCACAAAATATGCCCTTTTTTTTGCCTGGAGAGTGGCCTAATGCCTTAAATAGATCGTATCGAAATTAAGTATTATTTATTTTTTGGCAGTGTACAATAATAACGGGCTACGTATAATTTCCATTGAAGGCTCATCCCTAAGAATCGTTCGATTTTCCGCCACCAGATGTCATATAGCCATTTGACAGATCCCAATATAAGGCATTGACTGGTCGTTCTCTCGTCTCGTCCCCGCCACAGTCGATCATCTGGACTACGAACACCCTCCCCCACCCTCCTGCTATTTGGTGTTGCGCCAGCTTCGTTGCTGTTCATCTCTTCTTCCATCCTCGCGAGAGATCCGTCGTGATTTCGTAATGCGCGCGCACACACACACACACAGAGACGCACACGCTATCCCAATAAAAAGTGAGATTGAGGGAGGACCAGCAAAAACGGACTTGTCTTCGTTCTCTTTGGGGATCGACCAATCTCACTTTTACCCAAACATTTTCATACAAAACATCCTAATCGATGATCTTTCTTCTTTCAATAAGCTGACAAGCATCAAGTTTCCGAATAAGTATCAATCGAGCCCATTTGCAACTCTTCCTAAGTATTTTCCGAGAGGTTTCTCTAATGCCACGATACAACTAGATCGTTTTTTCTTCCGTCTATCGTTACGTTCTGATGTTGCTCGAAGAAGAATTAACAAAAAAAAATCGTTTATTCATCGAGTTTGTACGAAAATACAACCTCGTTTCTGCGTATGTGGTTTAGTTTTGCTTTTAACATTAGTGGAGACCTCTGTTGGGCAGGCTTCGTACCACAAGCCGTTCAACTTCACCGTACAGCCGCTATATGTAAATGTGTGTATGCGTATATTTATATATTCTCGCCACGTCCGTATCCATCTTGTTTCTTTGTATAAACGTGAAGATATATACATATATTTCTATATACGTGTAGCACGTATTTCTACCTTCACTCTGCAACAGCACATTCTTCTCTTACGTTCTCCTTCTAGACACTCTCTGACGAGAGCATGAGAGAGAGAAACAGAGAGAGAGAGAGAGAGAGAGAGAGAGAGAGAGAGAGAGAGAGAGAGAGAGAGAGAGAGAGAGAGAGAGAGAGAGAGAGAGGGAGAAAGACTTTCGAGACGAAAATCTTCGCCATTGCTCACAACATTCGTAAATGCTCCTTGTCGAATTTTTCCTTATATAATTCTAGAAATGCTTCAGATTTTGCGTTTGCCCATCAACTTTTCTTTTCCACTTTTAACGCTCGTTAAGGGATTACGAACAAAACGATTTTCGTGAAATAATTACTCGCATAATCGTCCCCATGAGATCATCGAAAATATTGATTTTTATAAATTGTGAGAATACGGGAATCAGGTATAAAGGGGAATGCGGTGATCACTGTTCAATAATTCGATTAAGGTATTACTGATTACCAAATGAGGCGTTCTCGCGCGTGTTTATAGAGGCAGCTGTAAACGCGCTGCACCGACTTTCAGTCGGTAAAGTTTAGAAACCTACACGGAGAGAATTAAATGTTAAAAATTACCGTGCAGTAACGGTAACCAGATGACAACCCTGAAACTTCGCTTATTATTACTGAGTAAACACACAGATTTTCACGAAAATAAAATTAAATTTCTTCTTCAGATAGATAATTTTACCAGATTTTCTAGTAAATGTTGCTGTGTAACAAAATACGCAAAACGTAAATTTGAAAAATATATATGAGCGAAATTTTACTGTGCATTTTATTATTTTATGCCTTTCAAAAATGTCTATAAAAAACGTATCGTCTTTATAACAGTTATTTTAAGATTTATTATAAAATTTAATGAGTGTTATAGGAAAATGTATTGTGCTCTCGGTAAAAATTATCGTGCGCGCTACCCTTCTTGTATAGTAAAATTTTACCTACGTATTTGAAATTTTCTGTAACGTGAGTTAAAAAAAACTTGTCGCATACGAATTATTATGCTTTTCTCACTTGTCGCCACATTGAAATATATCACGGTAATTTTTACCGTAAAATTCACGACAAAAATTACTTTTTTATTCTCTCCGTGTATATTCATTTCTCGTATTCATGCGATATATCGTGTTTTATTTTCATTTATTTAATTTGAATCTAATTCTTTATTTCTTTAATTCGAATATATTTAATATTCAAAAAGAATAGCTTGAACAAATAAAAAACATGGTAAAACTATAGAATCACGGCTTCAGCCCAAAATCGGTCCAACATTTTTTTGGGCTATTGTTGTGGATAAAAAACGATGTTACATGTTGAATTAAGGTGGGGGGAAGCCCTAATATGAAGAAAAAAAAAAAAAAAACGTTAAAAAGTGTCATTACGGTGGAGCAAACTACTTTCATGTAGGATTGCAAAATTTCCACATGTGTCGCACGTTATTTCCCGTTGCAATACCCCGTGATTTTGCAAAAATTCGATGCTTTCTTTTCGGGATTGAAATTTTACGATTGCTTCGGTGAGAAATATCGTACACCCGTCGCACATGATTTCCATTGATATACTAATATTTCGCGCGCGTGTGTGTGGGTGTGTGCGTGTGCGCGTATGTGAGTGTGTGTCTATAATGCGCTATTTTGTCCCTCGTTTCCGCAAACTTCAAAATCCCATAATTTATGGAATTAATAAAAAAAATGTTGGCCTCCCCCAACTGAATATCAATAGTGATGACATTATAAAGGCGTTCATGGCAAAAAAAAAAAAATGTTGGCATTGAAATTGGTCTGGAGCCGTGATTCTATAGTTTTACCAAAAAAATATATTTGAAACAAATAGGGTCGTACACGGAGAGAATTAAATGTTAAAAATTACCGTGCAGTAACGGTAACCAGATGACAACCCTGAAACTTCGCTTATTATTACTGAGTAAAACACAGATTTTCACGAAAATAAAATAAAATTTCTTCTTCAGATAGATAATTTTACCAGATTTTCTAGTAAATTTTCATGTGTAACAAAATACGCAAAACTTAAATTTAAAAAATATATAATATCAGCGAAATTTTACTGTGCATTTTATTATTTTATGCCTTTCAAAAATGTCTATAAAAAAAGTATCGTCTTTATAACAGTTATTTTAAGATTTATTATAAAATTTAATGAGTGTTATAGGAAAATGTATTGTGCTCTCGGTAAAAATTATCGTGCGCGCTACCCTTCTTGTATAGTAAAATTTTACCTACGTATTTGAAATTTTCTGTAACGTGAGTTAAAAAAAACTTGTCGCATACGAATTATTATGCTTTTCTCACTTGTCACCACATTGAAATATATCACGGTAATTTTTACCGTAAAATTCACGACAAAAATTCCTTTTTAATTCTCCTAATCCTTTTTCATCCTAATGGTTAGGCCGAAAAAAAAAATAAAAACCCTGCGAAATCTCATAACCGCATATATGCGGTTATGAGATTTCGCAGGGTTTTTATTTTTTTTCATCCTAACCATTGCAGGTACCATTCTGAAATTTTTTTCGCAGACTCTTTACCCAATGACAGACATCCTGTAAAATTTGTACCGAAATCGAAAGTGTGTTATTAAGTTTAAAAAAATGTTATTCTCATTTTTTTGCCAAATTTCAATGTTCGCAATGCAGAAAAATTATGATTTTGATTTTTTGCGATAAAGCGGAAAAAATAAAAACGTTTTTATTCTTGTGTTTTTTTTTTTGTTTGATGAATATTTTTTCGTATACTGTGTTCGTAATGAAAAATTGAAAATCCTGAACGGACGCCTAAAAAAATCTAAAAAAAATCACAGACGTTCCTTTTGACCAATATTTCAAACTGGCAGATTTTGAAAAAAAATTTGAGAGGTTGAAAAAAAAAGTGGCCCAGTTGATGAAGAATGCTTCTATTTTGTCCCTCGTTTCCGCAAACTTCAAAATCCCATAATTTATAGAATTAATAAAAAATGTTGGCCTCCCCCAACTGAATATCAATAGTGATGACATTATAAAGGCGTTTATGGCGAAAAAAAAAATGTTGGCATTGAAATTGGTCTGGAGCCGTGATTCTATAGTTTGACCAAAAAAATATATATTTGAAACAAATAGGGTCGTAGTAGGCCAAGAGACAATGAAAAAAACCTATTTGATTCAAATAGATCCTATTTAAATTAAATATTTTCCTTTGGCAGTGTACTGGAGAAAGTATTTGCGAAAATTTGGAAGTGCTTTTATCTTCTACACCGAACCGTAACGTTTCAAAGGGCAGGGGGGTGGGGGGCAAAAATTTGAAGAATGAAAAAGTTGCGAATTATGAGACGTTTAGCTGTATTTCCGTGGAGTTTGTGAGACGTCGCGCGAAAAGCTCTTCTGAATCGACCAACATACACAAAATGCCCAGCGTAGAAATGTATATATAAACGGGAAAATTGGTGCGAGCAATAGAGAGAGAAGGACAGAGAGAGAGAGAGAGAGAGAGAGAGAGAGAGAGAGAGAGAGAGAGAGAGAGAGAGAGAGAGAGGGGGCGAGAAAGAGTGAGGAGGGGAGGGTGCACGAGGTCGACTGCGGGGGAGTTGGCGATGACGAAGATCGCGAGCGAGACGACGATAAAAGCAGCCTGACCCGGCAGCGAAGCGGAGTCGGGGCTTTGAAAACTCGGTCAAAGTCTCGTGTCGCGTCGCGCCTCGCCCGCGCTTCGGGGATTCAAAGGGTCGAACTGTTGGGGATGTTTCAACTCCGTCTCGCTTTTTCTCCCTTCCCTCGCTCCATTTCTATTCCTTTCTCACGAATCCTCATTTTATTTTACGTCTCACCATAAAAAATACAGAGTTGTCCAGTTCAAGAAGAAGTCGAAAAAAACAAAAACTCGCTTCACTTCTTGATGTAGACGAAAAGGGGTACTTGTAGAAAAAAACAAATTCTAGACCAGCAATCTCTCGCAACATGCTCGAATCGATGCAAAGAATATATTACATATTTTTTTTATAGAATATGAATACATATTCGCAAAATTCCGAATATACTCGAAACCTTTTGTTTTTCCAGCCCGCGCAGAAATTTTTGTAAGGTCCGATTCAGAAGGCTTTCAGGTTGCCTGACTGCCCTGATAGGGCACTTATAAGGCAACCCCGATAGCGCTCTGCTAGAAATTATCAGGTGTATGACTTAATTTTTACAGATTTTTCAGCAAATTTATTTAACATAAAAAATAAGAGAACAACAAAGTTAATCTTGGAAATATTGTCCATCGTTTTCTATGACCTTGCGCCATCTCTCAGGTAACATACGAATGCCGTCGCGAAAAAAACTTGCACGCTTCGAGGCGTTAAAGTCATCGACGAATTTACGCACATCATCCAGCGTTTTGAACTTTTTATCCACTAAGGCGTGCTGCATTGACCGGAACAAATGGTAGTCGGATGAGGCCAAGTCTGGTGAATATGCCGCGTGCGGGAGAACTTCCCATCCCAAGTTCAAGAGGCTCTTCTGAGTCGCGCGCGAGCAACGTGAGGTTGAGCGTTGTCATGCAGCAGTATGACTTGCCTGCTTCCTTGCCCAGTAAATAGCCTTTTTTGATCAAGTTCTTCGCTCAGTTTGTTCAATTGTTGGCTGTAGCGTTCCGCACTCACCGTCTGACCAGTTTCCAGGAGTTCGTAATAAAGCACACCCTTCATATCCTGTCCAGGGCGCGGCTGGTCACTAAGATCGAAATCACCACTTCTAAAACGTTTGTATCAATAATTACACGTTTCGTAAGACACAACGTCGGTACCAAGAACACTACAAATTGATTCCCGTGCTCTAGAAGCATTTTTACCTTGTTGGAATTCGTATAAAATACAGTGTCGAATGTGCTGTTTATCAGTTGCCCTCGTAAACTCTGCTATTCTGAAAGGTTTTGTAACTCACGTAGACTTGTCGTTCGGTGTTCTGAAACCTTGCGTCCGATCCTTTCAAAACCACAAAAGACCGCGAAAATATTTCTATTTTAAATACACGGAGAGAATTAAAAAGTAATTTTTGTCATGAATTTCACGGTAAAAATTACCGTGATATACAGGGTGTCCAATAGGAAGTTGTTGAAACTAATCGGCTGTCATTTCAAAACACGTGCACAGAATCAGAAAAGCCAAATTGCTTTAAATTGAGGAAACTCTGCAGTTTTAAACGCACATAAATAAAACCCAGTCAAATATTTTTTATGTCAATTTATTACATCTTATAAAAATAACGAAAAAGTACAGTGATTAATGATAGATATTTTCGAAGTGCGAACCGTTAGATTGTGCACAAAAATCAATTCTCTTTTGAAAACTGTGAAAAACTGTGTCCAACATATCGTTCGTAATGCCGCGAACCACTTCCTGGATGACCACGATCAGTTCTTCTACTGTGCTGGGGTTTTTAGCGTAACAATGATCTTTAATGTAACCCCACAAGAAAAAATCACAAGGGTTCAGGTCCGGTGAGTACGGAGGCCATTCTAGTCCGCCTTGAGCAAATTTAGGGTACCCCAGACCGATTACTCGAGTCCCATATACGCGATGAATAGCTTCAAACACCTCATGAGTCCGGTGCGGCGTCGCTCCATCTTGCATGAAGTAAAAAATTTTAACCAGTCCCCTCTTTTTTGCATAAGGGAAGAATTTCGTTTCCAAAAGCTGTTTGTAACTCTCTCCTGTTACCGTAAATTCCAAGAATTGCAAATAAATTCCTTTTACTGAAATCGCTGCCCATGCCGTTACTTTCTGTGGATGAAGGGACTTCGCTAGCGATATGTTGGGATTTTCCGTTCTCCAAAACCGGTAATTTTGCTTGTTTACGTACCCATTCATCCAAAAATGTGCTTCATCGGAATAAATAATCATTTTCTCATTAAGTTCTTCGGCATCAAACATTCCCGTAATAGTGTTACAAAATTCGATGCGTTTCGTCATGGCATGTTCAGTTAACAATTGATGAGTGCTTATTTTATACGGATGAAACTTCAAAAAATATTTCAACATATTGTGTAATGATGAATTGGTTATTTTTAATGCTTGAGCCGCTTTCCGAATCGAATCATTTGGATTTTGTTTGAAATAATTCTCAACTTCGTTGATCTTCTCTGGTGTAGTCACCGTAACAGATGGACCTGGCAACTCGTGTCTACGGTCCTGGAGTGTACCATACTCCACGAAGTTATCGATTATCCTATAAAAATTAACGTAAAATTACTTCAATGCAGTTGATTTGAATTGAAACACAAGTTGTGTGATAGATGAATATGAATAAATATCAAATTCTTACCTTTTCAGAGTGTTTTCGCTGGCAACTCTATGAGTTCCAAACTGAGTACGAAACCCTCTATACGCATTACTATAAATTTTTCCCCTCGAGAAGAAGCACTCAATAAGATATACTTTTTCTTCCGTGGTGAGCTCACTCATTTTGACGCGCGCGTACTTGCTTCAACCACGGCTGGAATAAAACTGCGGGGCCTCAGGTATGCGCCTTAGAAAAAGCGACCCCTATTGAATTCGTGGAGGGAAGAGACACTTATTTAGTTTTAGCAACTTCCTATTGGACACCCTGTATTTCAATGTGGTGACAAGTGAGAAAAGCATAATAATTCGTATGCGACAAGTTTTTTTTAACTCACGTTACAGAAAATTGCAAATACGTAGCTAAAATTTTACTATACAAGAAGGGTAGCGCGCACGATAATTTTTACCGAGAGCACAATACATTTTCCTATAACACTCATTACATTTTATAATAAATCTTAAAATAACTGTTATAAAGACGATACGTTTTTATAGACATTTTTGAAAGGCATAAAATAATAAAATGCACAGTAAAATTTCGCTGATATTATATATTTTTAAAATTTAAGTTTTGCGTATTTTGTTATACATCAAAATTTACTAGAGAATCTGGTAAAATGTTCTATCTGAAGAAGAAATTTTCTTTTATTTTCGTGAAAATCTGTGTTTTACTCAGTAATAATAAGCGAAGTTTCAGGGTTGTCATCTGGTTACCGTTAATGCACGGTAATTTTTAACATTTCATTCTCTCCGTGTATAATTTTAAGCTCGACCTCACGTTGCTCGCGCGACTCAGAAGACCCTCTTGAACTTGGGATGGGAAGTTCTCCCGCACGCGGCATATTCACCAGACTTGGCCCCATCCGACCACCATTTGTTCCGGTCAATGCAGCACGCCTTAGTGAATAAACAGTTGAAAACGCTGGACGATGTGCGTAAATTCGTCGATGACTTTATCGCCTCGAAGCCTGCAAGTTTCTTTCGCGACGGCATTCCCCGAGCAGAAATCTAATCAGGCTGCCTGAGGATCCATCAGGGCCGGATCAGGGATCAATAAGGCGCCCTGATCAAGTACGCCTGATTTGAGCCAGACAGGGGCCTGAGCAGGGATCAATAAGGCGCCCTGATCAGGCACGCCTGATTTCCGCCAGACAGGGGCCTGAGCAGGGATCAATAAGGCGCCCTGATCAGGCACGTCTGATTTGCGCCGGATAGAAGCCTTATCAGGTATCAATAAGGCGCCCTGATCAGGCACGCATGATTTGCGCCGGACAGGGGCCTGAGCAGGGATCAATAAGGCGCCCTGATCAGGCACGCCTGATTTGCGCCGTATAGAAGCCTCATCAGGTATCAATAAGGCGCCCTGATCAGGCACGCATGATTTGCGCCGGACAGATTGGGCCGGAAAGATTGGGACGGTCATCGCCAAAACCGGAACAAAAACTAAACGATCAAGTCAAGTAAAATAAAAACTTAAACTTTAAAAAAATGTTTTCATATGTTTCATATTTTTAATAACGTTAGTAAACTTGATAACGTGTAACTGCGATAAGAATTTAATAAATGTTGATCTATTTTTAAACAAAAAATTAATCAAATGATTGAGCCAGATGACACGCATGTCTCAGGCTGGATGAGGCACCTGATCCGGGCCAGATAAGTTGCTTGATCCGAGCCAGACATAGTGCCTAATCCGAGCCTGGTAAGGTGCCTGATCCGGGCCTGTTAAAGCGCCTGATCAGAGCCTGATAAGGTGCCTGATCCGGACCTGAATTTGCAAAAGCGTTACATCCCTGATCAGGGCCGGACTAAATTTGCCTGATCCGGCCCGGATTTGCTATTGTGGCAGCCTGATCCGGTCCAGATTTCACCCTGAACAAATTTCTGCTCGGGTCGTATGTTACCTGGGAGATGGCGCAAGGTCATAGAAAACGATGGACAATATTTCCAAGATTAAGTTCGTTGTTCTCTATTTTTTTTTATATTAAATAAATTCGCGAACCGGTGCATTGGTCCAGTGGGGTTAGCGTGCTGGCCAGCGGATCGGGAGGTCGCAGGTTCGAATCCCAGTCGCGTGTCACTTTCGTTGTGAAATATTTTTCTTCGATATTTCTCGCGCGAAAGACGACTAGTTCCGTGACTGGGAGGCGAACTTGGGACCGGCTGTATCGGTATAGGTTTTCCGCACTTTCCCTATGCCCATGGCAGACATACGTCATCGTGAATACGATACAGAGGGGGAAGTCGGCTGCGGCCGCAAGGGGGGATGGGCGGTAGACCGGGGGAATTGTGGAATCGAGGAGATATTAGAGGGATGATGTGGAATGCGACACAACGAAGTTGAGGTGGGTTGGGGCTCGTAAAAAGGCGAAGACCCTGTACGGCTGGAACAAACCAATAAAAAAAAAACATATTAAATAAATTTGCTGAAAAATCTGTAAAAATTAAGTCATACACCTAATAGGTTCATGGCATAAAAGTGCGGTGAAAAAAAAAGTGAAATTATTTTTCTTTTTTTTTTTTCACTAACAAGGCTGTTATTTGGAAACAGAAAAAAGGTATCGTCGTGCGCCTCGAGAAAAAGACTAACCATTTTACTCAAATGCAGAATGTTACAACAGTCTTCCAATGAAAACAAAGCCATGAGATTTTTGTGAGACTGAATCGTGTACGATTTTTCCGTCTGTCTCGTTTGTTTGGGTCCTAATAAATCCCTTTGTTTTGTTTGTCGTAATAAATCACAGATTTATTAGGATAAATCACAGATTTATTAGGAATAAATAAAAAATTTAGTTATTCGACGATATTAAATAGATCTTGATTTGAATAAATAAATATATTTGAAATAAATAATTTTAATAATGGAATGCAACAGGAGAAATTTGATTTCACGAAAAATCTAGTTAATTCAAATAAAAAAAATAAAAAATCACTAGACGTATCTAGTTAATATCAAAAGAATTTTTCTTGTCACTGTAGGATTCCATTGATCCGGTGGACATCCGGCACCGATCAGGCGTGCGCCTCTACCAGGGTATTTACGACCGTAACATTTGATAGCGGCTTGATCAGTGTTCAGATTGCCGGATCAAAATTTCTACACGGAAATATTCCTCGCTCCGTTACCACTTTTTTTTTTTTTTTTCATTCTTAATTCATCGATTTCACCCGTCAATATCTCATCCCGAGAGTGACAAGCAAAAGAAAGTAAAAAATTATGGAGGAAAAAAAAATAAAAATGTACAGCCGCAACGACGAGGTGGCCATAATAATGATAATAATGAAAGAACGGTAAAACGGCTGATGTGGAGCCGCGAAAATATCGATGTCGGCTGTGTGAAGAATAGAGGAGGGAAAACGGAGAGGAGAGTGTGGCCCCCGTGGAACCACGGTAGGTCAGGATCGCGGACGAAAGCAGGGATCTTTTTTTTTTTTTTTCGCTCGATCGAGGTATAGCTGGATGGATGGGAATCGTAAAATTTGATCGGGGCGAGAGCCCCCCTACTCGCTCCTGAGCGGTGTGCCAACCGCAAAAAAAAAAAAGAAAAAAAAAATACACCCTCGGTTATGTGTTCCACTCCTCTTGATACCGACGGCAAAGCGTCGTCAACCGGCAATCCGCCACACGCATTTCTCTCTCTCTCTCTCTCTCTCTCTCTCTCTTTCTCCCTTTTTTACGGAGACAACGTATACCTATAATAGCTATGCAATATCGATGAGAGAGAGAAAGGGAGAGCCCGAAAGAGCCGCACGTATATCCGCGATTTCGTGAAAAAGCATCTCTATTTATATATATATATATATATATATATATAATATATATATATGTGCATGTATACTATAGATGCGTAAACTCGTATCCACCAAAGTTCATTCACTCGTACGTTGACAGTTGTTCGATAATACACATGACGCGGTATTTAATCGACACCGAGGCTTAAGGGGCCAGTCCACTTTGGAGCCACGAAAAAAAGGCTATTTTCGCGATTTTTTTTTTACGATTTTATAAAAGATATGAATATAAAAGTTGTTGGGCTTGATAAATAAAGTCTTGAAATACATTTAAAAAAAATTGTTAATTCATTTTTATTCATTTTTAAGTACAAAAACTGTAGTTTAACGTAACGCCTGAAAAATAGGTGGGCTAGGTAGCTCCATCACAACTCGGCAACGGCTTGTATGAAACAAAAAAATCAAAGTCCATTAGATTCAGCATGACACCAGCTACAAAATGACCCTCGGATATGAAGTTTTATCAAAAAATAAAAAAATGGCAGATGAAAAACGAAAAAAGTAAAAAAAAAACGCGTTTTTTTTCGCAGTTTTTCGCCAAAAAAAAACGAGTAAAAATCAATATTTTAAAACCATCGAGGGTCATCTTGTTGCGAATCATGTTTACAATATGTGGTTCAAATTTCAAGAGAATCGGTTCATTAGTTTTAGAGATACGATGGAGCTAGATTTTGAAAACGTTGTTTCGAGAAAAACGCGTTTGAAGTTTATACTATGAAAAACTCTTACCTAAACTCAATCGGCAATACCTGCACCGTACAAAATCCCTTCTGATTGCTCATCATCGTCGATTTCTTTCAAGTCTTGCTTGCTTTCGATTTTTTCAAATTTTCAAAGTGGACTGGCACCTCAAAGGGTCAAGTTACGGAATAAAGAACAAAATTCATCGACGTTTTTCCGGTATTCTCTCTTCCCTTTTTTTTTTTATCGTCATTTCTATATGAACTGATGACTCGAATTTCTGGACGAAAAAGTAAGTTAACGGTACCAATTTTCGGACGACCACATTAAAGGCCAAAAAAGGGCATATTTTGTGATTTTTTTTTTCAGCGAAACTATAAAATAAATCGGAATTACAAAATAGGGGTTTTGTTAAACACGTGATTGACTATACAACGTTATTGACGCCTTTATTCCTGGAAGGTCAACGGCGGGGTCAACAGCTCCTATAATTTTTGAGTTATGATGAGACACTGAAGATTTTTTCGATTATATATAAGAATAGCTATAGAAGAACGTAGGATTGTTTTTTTTGATATATTGTTTTTTGTCAAAATGGCGCATTTCCAAAACAAAAAGTATAAAATGCCATGAGAAAACCGTCAGAAAATTGTTTATGAAAAAGGAAACTATGCAATATAATTTAAAAAATCCTACGTAGTGCCTCAAAAAATGTAATTCTAAAAATATACAGTTAAAATTTCAAGTGAATCGGTTGAAATTTGTTTGAGTTATGAGTCCGGCCGGCTTGGGAAAAGGTAGTTTTGAGATAAACGCGTTTAAAGTTAGTAGAAAGTTACGACACGAATCAAGAGGGGTTGCGCTAGAATTCGAAAATCGAGTACTCAGAGATTTTTCACACCCATAATATTTTGGAATATAATTTTACAGGTACTAAGGTACATTTTTAACAAAGAAAAAATCGATTTTCCGAAAATCCTAGAGTGGCCTAAGGCCTTAACCCTTTACAAGGCATAAGGATCTAGCAAAATAAATAACTTTTTCTAGTGGTTTTGTGTTTTTAATTAAGTCCTTATACATAAGGCTAGTTTGGAAAATAAAAATATGTTGAGGAAAAAAAATATCATCTGCGAATGTTGCCAGTGGACTGAAAATAATCCTACCACAAAACTGGGGCGAATAATTTAAAAATAAATTGGTGGTAAAAATATTCCCTATGCCTTAAAAAGGGTTAAGGAGTTTCGGGATAATTGGTGAAGTGTTACCATTTGATTCAAATTTATACAGTAAATTCTTTCTCATATACTGAATGCACCTTCCAAATTTTGAATCGATCTACACCCTTCCTATTAAATTTACAATGAAAAAAATACAATGAAAAAAATAACTAAAACCCAAACAAACCCAAACATAAGGAGATATTTTATCTGGTTAGTTTTACGCATGAAATAGTGTGATCGTTTATTAGATAGTGTTACGCACGAAATAGTGTAAAAAAATGGTTAAAATGTTATGAAAAATTGTCAAATCACTCAGTACATTATGTAAAATCCGTCATCACTGTCATAATGTTAAATGATCTATGTTAAAAAGTGTTTCTTAAATTGTAAATTTTATAGAAACGGTGTAGACGATCGATTTAATATTTGGAGGGTACATCCCGAGCAGAAATCTAATCAGGCTGCCTGAGGATCCATCAGGGCCGGATCAGGGTTCAATAAGGCGCCCTGATCAAGTACGCCTGATTTGCGCCAGACAGGGGCCTGAGCAGGGATCAATAAGGCGCCCTGATCAGGCACGCCTGATTTGCGCCGTATAGAAGCCTTATCAGGTATCAATAAGGCGCCCTGATCAGGCACGCCTGATTTGCGCCAGACAGGGGCCTGAGCAGGGATCAATAAGGCGCCCTGATCAGGCACGCCTGATTTGCGCCGGATAGAAGCCTTATCAGGTATCAATAAGGCGCCCTGATCAGGCACGCATGATTTGCGCCGGACAGGGGCCTGACCAGGGATCAATAAGGCGCTCTGATCAGGCACGCCTGATTTGCGCCGTATAGAAGCCTCATCAGGTATGAATAAGGCGCCCTGATCAGGCACGCATGATTTGCGCCAGACAGATTGGGCCGGAAAGATTGGGACGGTCATCGCCAAAACCGGAACAAAAACTAAACGATCAAGTCAAGTAAAATAAAAAATTAAACTTTAAAAAAATGCTTTCATATGTTTCATATTTTTAATAACGTTAGTAAACTTGATAACGTGTAACTGCGATAATTTAATAAATGTTGATCTATTTTTTAACAAAAAATTAATCAAATGATTGAGCCAGATGACACGCATGTCTCAGGCTGGACGAGGCACCTGATCCGGGCCAGATAAGTTGCTTGATCCGAGCCAGATATAGTGCCTAATCCGAGCCTGGTAAGGTGCCTGATCCGGGCCTGATAAAGCGCCTGACCAGAGCCTGATAAGGTGCCTGATCCGGACCTGAATTTGCAAAAGCGTTACATCCCTGATCAGGGCCGGACTAAATTTTCCTGATCCGGCCCGGATTTGCTATTGTGGCAGCCTGATCCGGTCCGGATTTCACCCTGAACAAATTTCTGCTCGGGATTCAGTATCTGACAAAGATTTTACTGTATAAATTTGTATCAAATGGTAACATTTCGTCTTAAGTGTCCCGAAACTCCTTAATGAGACACTGGAATTATTATTAAAAAAACCTTATGGAGACCGAATTGTGACGATGGTGTCGAAACGTTTGTTCGATTCGCTTTCGATAGGTCATAAATCTAGTCTATAAATCGATTAAAAAACAAACCCCTATTACTATCACAAATTATGGAAACTCTTTGGCTCTTTGGTTTAGAAAAGTGCATTCATGACATAACTCACTTGGACTCGATGACTCATCAATATTTTTTTTTACCAAAATTCGTTATCGGTGTACAATTTTCCAGAAATCAATTAATAATTGAAGGCTGAATAGAATACAAGTGTCGCTATTCGTTACCAGTCGATTCTACGGCTAATATAGTGAAATATTCGAACTACTGTCCGAAAAATCGGGCCCGTCCGAGCATTGGTACCACATTACCTTACATCACGAAACATAGAGAAATGGAACATTATTAAGATTCAACTTTTCCTCGATCTCATTCTCCTCTCTTAGAAAAATTATTCGTTCGAATCGACAGAATGCTCTTTGGGTATTTTATATTTATCTTTGCTTGCACCAAAATATTCATAAGTCATTTTTCTTTGAGCCATTTTTCTTGAAGTTTCATTCAAGTTGACATAATTTTTGTTTTTTTTCTTCTTTTTCGTACAGTATTGCAATTAGCTTTCGCCCGATGATAAATCAAACATTTTAATTTCTGCTCACGTGCGGTTTATGACGCGTGTAGGCATGGACGATGAAAAAATAAATAAATAAAAAAAACATAAACATCTCTCGTCTTTCTAGTTTGACGAACTTGTTCGCACGTGACTCGATTGCTTTATCAACTAAACGGAATCGAAACCCGCTGCGCGCTCTTTCAATGGAGTATTTACTCTGGTAACAAAAAGAAAAAAATGTATACACGCGTTTGTGTGTGTATGTTTGTGTATATATATATATATATATATTTACGGATATGCGCCCAAACGTGATCGTACGGCTCGAAATCAATCGAGAAAACGTCACCGGCAGGTTGCACATCATTTCTCGTGATGTACCAAACGAAAGGATGATCCATGAAACAATAATAACAATGATAATAAACAACGAAACATCGCATGTATGAATAAGTCAACTTTTGTGAATGGACCATGAAGAATGTCATTCGAATACGGGACATTCCGCAATGTCACGACAAAAAAAAAATGCTTTTACAACGCGCCTCATGATGTGTATTCGTGGATGCCCATACGTGCAACACAAGCATTGGGGATCGTACGAAAACAGGAAGAAAGAAAGCAAAAGGTTATACGGCATAAAGAATCTTTGACTATATAGTTTCAATACTGACATATTTTTCCATATATTTCACTTTCTTCTTCCTAGGCTACCTTGACACTCATTCACGTGGCTCTAGAATTTATTGTCCCCGTACAAATTGGTACGAATGTGCAAGATTCAAATGCTTTTTTTTTTTTAATCTTGTTCTGAAAATCAATATTTTTTCTTCGAATTTCTTTATTTTCATTATCACTTGACATTTTTATGGTATCCCGAGTCGAAAAATAAAAGTCTTATTTTCCGGCGTGTTTTCGGTCTAGACCGAATTCACGTCGAAAACCGGCCGCAATAGCGAACCATTCAGGCCAGGCTTTGCAGGCCGAAAACACGCCTGAACGCTGGATTTCGGTTTCTCCGTCAGCCTGCTTTCTCGGGCCGACCCGAGCAGAAATTTGTTCAGGGTGAAATCCGGACCGGATCAGGCTGCCACAATAGCAAATCCGGGCCGGATCAGGCAAATTTAGTCCGGCCCTGATCAGGGATGTAACGCTTTTGCAAATTCAGGTCCGGATCAGGCACCTTATCAGGCTCTGATCAGGCGCTTTATCAGGCCCGGATCAGGCACCTTACCAGGCTCGGATTAGGCACTATATCTGGCTCGGATCAAGCAACTTATCTGGCCCAGATCAGGTGCCTCATCCAGCCTGAGACATGCGTGTCATCTGGCTCAATCATTTGATTAATTTTTTGTTCAAAAATAGATCAACATTTATTAAATTATTATCGCAGTTACACGTTATCAAGTTTACTAACGTTATTAAACATATGAAACATATGAAAACATTTTTTTAAAGTTTGAGTTTTTATTTTACTTGACTTGATCGTTTAGTTTTTGTTCCGGTTTTGGCGATGACCGTCCCAATCTTTCCGGCGCAAATCATGCGTGCCTGATCAGGGCGCCTTATTGATACCTGATGAGGCTTCTATACGGCGCAAATCAGGCGTGCCTGATCAGGGCGCCTTATTGATCCCTGCTCAGGCCCCTGTCCGGCGCAAATCATGCGTGCCTGTTCAGGGCGCCTTATTAATACCTGATAAGGCTTCTATCCGGCGCAAATCAGGCGTGCCTGATCAGGGCGCCTTATTGATCCCTGCTCAGGCCCCTGTCTGGCGGAAATCAGGCGTGCCTGATCGGGGCGCCTTATTGATCCCTGCTCAGGCCCCTGTCTGGCTCAAATCAGGCGTACTTGATCAGGGCGCCTTATTGATCCCTGATCCGGCCCTGATGGATCCTCAGGCAGCCTGATTAGATTTCTGCTCGGGGAAAACACGCAGAAATCTGGAATTTCGGTCTCCCCATCGAGTATCAATATTTGGTAATATAATGAGTGATAATTAGTGCAATTCGATCTTGCTTCCTCTTAAATCTCTACGATAATAAAGAAGATCCTTTTCACCGTGTTTTTTTTATTCAAAATAATGAATTTATACAGAGCCTTGAGTAAATTAGTTGGGAGTTAAAGTGATGTAAAATTAGGAGTTAAAGTGATGTGAAATTTCAGCTTTGATTAGCTGAATTCTGCCAATTGTTGAACTGTTCTTGTGAGTTCGATTGATAATGAGGAGCCTGTAACCTGCGACGTCGATCAGTAGACCGAAAAAATGAGTATCGGCATATTTTCGGCCTGAGCATAACGCTGACTGATGTAAGCTGAAATCCCAAGTTTCGGCGTACTTTCAGCCTGCAACCCGTTAGGCCGATCAACACGCCGGAACTAAGTTCCGGCGTTTTTTTTCCGGCGCATTTTCGGTACCTTCGGTTTATAAGTCGCTTGAATTATTACGATTTTAAAAGATTCGCCGTTTTTTCGGCCTAAGTCACCAACCGTAGGCAAACTTTTACAATTTCGGCCGAATCGAATAAAGTTTTCGGCCTTAGTTTTCGACTCGGGATTGAAGCTTGCATCGTTGGACTGCAAGGAAAATATATTTTCTTCGTATTACCGATTTTTTTTTTTAGCACATTCAGACTACGGAAATTATTGAAATATTATCGAGTCTCTTTTTTACAAATTTATAACCAAAGCCGGCGTGAGAAGATTTTCGATAAGAATGAAAATCAATAAATGGATAAAATCAAGAAGAATTATCGTTGCATTCCGATGCAAACTTCAGCACCGTACATGCTTTTTGTTTGGAGGTGTAGCTTGCGCAATTGTTCAATGAGAAAAATCTACAGATATTAACAAAAAGTGCAATTATTTCATGGCATTGAAAATGTAATCAGATTTTTTCGGTCATTAAAAAAGGTACATGCAAATGAGTTGCTCTATCTTTCTCTCTAACTCTCTAAATTTAGGCAACTGAAAATCATGCTTCGTTACCGAAAAAAAAAAACGAAGATGAACGAATAAATCGTACGTGTCTCATCGCGTTATGAACAAAAAAAAGAAATTGAGTTTCCTGAAAAATTGCATTTCATTACATTTTTTTTTATTCGCTACAAAAAAAAGAGCATACTAAAATTGCTTTAATCTTGGAAAAACAAATAATTCAATATGATTGAATTACAGAAATATGAGGCGGCTTGTT
>OZ010711.1:2773639-2885520 GCA_963932345.1 Ophion ventricosus | reverse complement strand
AATTTTAGATATTTTTTTGTTATTCAAAGATTTTTCGTTGCTTTCCAACGATATAAACTTTGTGACCGCTGACAATTACCATAATTAAAAGAATTAAATGTTAAAAATTACCGTGCAGTAACGGTAACCAGATGACAACCCTGAAACTTCGCTTATTATTAGTGAGTAAAACACAGATGTTCATGAAAATAAAATAAAATTTCTTATACAAATAGAAAATTTTACCAGATTTTCTAGTAAATTTTCACGTGTAACAAAATACGCAAAACTTAAATTTAAAAAATATATAATATCAGCGAAATTTTACTGTGCATTTTATTATTTTATGCCTTTCAAAAATGTCTATAAAAAACGTATCGTCTTTATAACAGTTATTTTAAGATTTATTATAAAATTTAATGAGTGTTATAGGAAAATGTATTGTGCTCTCGGTAAAAATTATCGTGCGCGCTACCCTTCTTGTATAGTAAAATTTTACCTACGTATTTGAAATTTTCTGTAACGTGAGTTAAAAAAAACTTGTCGCATACGAATTATTATGCTTTTCTCACTTGTCACCACATTGAAATATATCACGATAATTTTTACCGTGAAATTCACGACCAAAATTACTTTTTAATTCTCTCCGTGTCCGTAATACATCAGAGCCCGTTAGTCGCGAATAATTATACTACAAAAAGAAATATTTATTGGGAGTACAAATTAATTTGGTCCGTTTTTTTTGTGGTAAAAAATCCATTTATTTCAAAATAAAAGGTACGAATAGATTAATCAAAGTATTGTCCATCGCTGGCTACTACTTTTTCCCACCTCTCAGGCAATTTTCGAATTCCATCTCGAACAAAAAGTCTCGTCTTTTGAGGCGATCCAAGTTTTGAGCCAATTTTCGATTTTTGCGAAAGAAGTGAACCGGTGACCTGCTAAATCCTGCTGCATCCGTCGGTACAACCAGTAATCAGAAGGAGCAATGTCCTGAGAATACGGCGGGTGCGGTAAAATATCCCATTTGAGCGTTTCCAAATATTTTTTACGACTTTTGCGACATGAGGCCGAGCGTTGTCACGCAGAAGAATAACTTTGTCATGTCTTTGCTCGTATTCCGGCCGTTTTTCTCGTAATGCACGGCTCAAACGAATCAATTGTAGTCTATACCGATCGCCCGTAATGGAATCGCCAGGTTGTAGCAGCTCATTGGCTCATTTGGCTGTCCAGGGCGAGGCTTGTCTTCAACGCTGAAATCACCGTTCTTAAAGCGTCGAAACAATTTCCTACATGATTTATCAGTTGGAGCATCATCACCATAAACTTCAACAAGCATTCGATGCGCTTCAGCTGCACTTTTCTTCCAATTAAAGCAGAAAAGTAAAACTTCCGGCCAAAGCTGCTTAGTTAACAAAAAATTTGACATATTCAACACAGTAAAAAACAAGGTTTTTAATGGAACTCAAAGCGATATAAACTGAATGTTATTGACAGATGTCTAACCTCTCTGAAACCAGCGAAATCAGCTGTCACTATGAAACATTCATAACAGCCAGAGCGATCTCTTGAAAACGGACCGAATTGGCAGAGCACAACAAATATCGAGGCCAAGCCGTGTTTTTCTTAATTTTTAAATATTTTTCATCCATACGTCCTCTTGATAGAAGCTTCAGTGCATGTGTTTCGACATAATCTTCAAATCAGTTATACGTCGTTCCTCGACTGTGCATTCGTTTCCGGCTCAACTACTGTTTTTTTTTTTTTTTTCGCTGCTTTCCATTTTCTACTTGGTTTAACCGACGATCGTGCTGTTTTTCACCTTGGGATATTTCCTTTCCATCTTCACATTGTCGGTGAACACAAAAACTGAATTCGCGAAGAAGAATATCTGACGGCTAAGCGCTCACGGTGATGTTGCGTTCGTATCTGACCTCACTGCTACCCGCTACTTCCCGTGCAGACGTTCGTTGGGGATTGCCCAAATTCTACCACATCCCTATATAGGGATTCCAAGTGCATACCGCGGTACTTCCTGATTGACGTTGTTTGAGAATTTTTTTTTTTTTTTATATTCTCAGCCGGAATTTGTTGATTCTACCCAAAAAATATCTTTTCGTTATCCCGTGGGCAAATTTGTTGGGGAGTCCCATGATGTATTCGCATCTCTATAGAGATTTGTTAGGGACACTGCACATCCACTGACAACAAAAATCCTTTGATATTAACTAGATGCGTCTATTTGATTTTTTTTTTAATTTGAAGTAACTAGATTTTTCGTGAAATCAAACTCTTTCCTATTGCATTCTATTATTAAAATTATTTATTTTAAATATATTTATACAAAGCAAGATCTATTTAATATCGTCTCACAACTAAATATTTAATTTATTCCAATTTATTCCAATCCAATGTACGAACGTGACGTTTTAGTATAGGAATCTAATGCGATGGCCCTATTGGAGCCTTATCAGGAAGTCGTAACAAGTATGAGAATCCAATTGGATCCCTCCGACAATTTCTACACGGGATTGCGAACCAAATTGCCCGTTTGCCACATTTCAACTTGGTTCAAAAATGTATTTACGATATAAATTTTAAAAAAATTAAAAAAAAAACGATAACATTTACAAACAGTCAATTTATATGCATTCCACATATTTATGTGCTGAAATTTGTTTATTTTACGCAACCGAAAGTATTCAAGAATATTCGGATTTGGCAGCCGTTGCAGGCGTCCGTGTTTAACCATGTGCGTTCCCCTTTTGCCGATTGCCCCGCAAATACACTGAGCAATCTCCTCAAACGTTTCCAAATTGTGCGCATATACAGGCACAGAACAAACGAAGCGATAATGGATTCAATTTTAATCACCAGCGTTTCGATAAGACAACCAGCCACGGTCTTACATACAAGTCTGGAAACTTCGGGGGGGGGGGGGGGGGGGTTGGTCAGATAATGACGCGAAGCGGTGGTTCTCGATTCTGCCACATATCGCGCTCGTACCTAGAAGCTAGCCAATCAACAGCAAGTTCGAGCAGCCTGTTATGGCGCGGGTTTTTTTTTTTTTTTAAATAAACACTATCTTCAAGAACGATATAAATGGTAAATATTTAATTTTTTCAGTACTGATCCTATGATCAGCATGACAATTATTTGTTATTTGAAAAATCCCCTAAGTTATTAATTATCGGCATCCGTAAACATCAAGCAGGGTTACTTGAGTTCTCAGACACTAAATAATACTTTCTAAGTAATGATAAATAGCGAAGTGCCCGAGCAGAAATTTGTTCAGGGTGAAATCCGGACCGGATCAGGCTGCCACAATAGCAAATCCGGGCCGGATCAGGCAAATTTAGTCCGGCCCTGATCAGGGATGTAACGCTTTTGCAAATTCAGGTCCGGATCAGGCACCTTATCAGGCTCTGATCAGGCGCTTTATCAGGCCCGGATCAGGCACCTTACCAGGCTCGGATTAGGCACTATATCTGGCTCGGATCAAGCAACTTATCTGGCCCGGATCAGGTGCCTCATCCAGCCTGAGACATGCGTGTCATCTGGCTCAATCATTTGATTAATTTTTTGTTTAAAAATAGATCAACATTTATTAAATTATTATCGCAGTTACACGTTATCAAGTTTACTAACGTTATTAAAAATATGAAACATATGAAAACATTTTTTTAAAGTTTAAGTTTTTATTTTACTTGACTTGATCGTTTAGTTTTTGTTCCGGTTTTGGCGATGACCGTCCCAATCTGTCCGGCGCAAATCATGCGTGCCTGATCAGGGCGCCTTATTGATACCTGATGAGGCTTCTATACGGCGCAAATCAGGCGTGCCTGATCAGGGCGCCTTATTGATCCCTGCTCAGGCCCCTGTCCGGCGCAAATCATGCGTGCCTGATCAGGGCGCCTTATTGATACCTGATAAGGCTTCTATCCGGCGCAAATCAGGCGTGCCTGATCAGGGCGCCTTATTGATCCCTGCTCAGGCCCCTGTCTGGCGCAAATCAGGCGTGCCTGATCAGGGCGCCTTATTGATCCCTGATCCGGCCCTGATGGATCCTCAGGCAGCCTGATTAGATTTCTGCTCGGGTGGTGAAGTGTTTGTCACTCACTTGGCAAATTCGATTCCCACGTTAATTTTTTTTTTCTCATTGTACCGCCTTTCGTATATGGGGGAGAGTACGATTTCCGGGGCGACAAAATTTAACGACGGATTCTGGTCCTTCGAGCTGAAATAAATCAAAAGTGAGGAGTAAAAAAAATCGATATCTCGCTTAGTTTTCGAGATATCGATTTTTGAATTTTTAAAAATAATTCGAATTTTTACCTTAAAAAAAAATCCGTTTAATCGACGATTTGAGCAACCATCCATATATACACACCACACTGCAACCTAGCCCAACCCAACCAAATCCAAAAAAACCCAACCTAACCCAAAAAAACTAAAAAAAACCCCGACGGAACGCACTACATACAATTAAGCACAATAAACCATTTCTCTTTTAATTTGCATTTATATACGACTCTTTAGCGTTAGCCAGAATGCACCACGTGGAGGTAGAGTCGATTTGCATTCCATTGTGCATGTGTATGCGTGTGTGGACCCCACGGCTCGTCAATTCCGCGGTATTTTTTGACTCCAAACCACGTGTGTGTGTGTGGGTGTGTGTGGACCCCGGGGTTCGTCAATTCCGCGGTATTTTTTGACTCCAACCATGTGTGTGTGTGTGTGTGTGTTTGTTTGGGTTTGTTTGGTTTAACCATGGTTAACTGACCGGAAACTCGCCCATCGTCCATTTAAACGCATTTTTGTTTTTTCGAGCTAAAATATGCAGTTATTGAAAATTTTGTATGGGGCCTTTTTTGTAGGAAATTTAATTTCCTACAAAAAGTGTCTCTTATCATTTTTTTGACAACAGCATATTTACCGAGATATTTTGAAAAAGAAATTAAAAAAATCGATATTTATCGATATCTCGAAAACTAAGCGAGATATGACAAATGTTTATTCTTCACTTTTGGTTCATTTCAGCTCGAAGGGACAGAATCCGTCGTTAAATTTTGTCGCCCCGGAAATCGTACTCTTGCCCGTATATGTTATTACTTAATTTATTTGTCTTTTCACTATATTTATACTTATATCGATGAGAATTCGTCCATCTGGACTCCGTTTCATCAAATTTCGCACGACGTTATCGTGGCTCGAATTGACGTTCGCAAACGTGTTGTCACGTCTTTAGGGATTCGATACCGGGACTAACGACCTCCCATTTTTGTCGCAATTCTTCATTTTCCGGAACTTCGAACATTGATAGATATTTACTATCGTTAAAAATTTTTTTTTTTTTTTTTTACAATTCGGCACCACGCATGTGTGAGGCTTTTTTTCAATTCAATAGACAGCGCTGTCACGGTGATTGCTGTATATCTATATCTACTAACTGCGAACTGACGGTGACTCTAGCAGATAAATAAGGAACTATGTTTTTTTTCCTTAGTATCGAGGACGTTCCCGGCCACTAAAAAACGCCGGAGTTTACAGACCTGTATGCAAGACCGTGCAACCAGCCAACGTTTTCACGTTTGAAACACAGACGTCGCGGTTCAAGAAGAAAATATAAAATGCATTTGCAAAATATTAGGTGTATGACTTAATTTTAACAGATTTTTCAGCAAATTTATTTAATATAAAAACAAAAATAGAGAACAACGAACTTAATTTTGGAAATATTGTCCATCGTTTTCTATGACCTTGCGCCATCTCTCAGGTAACATACGAACGCCGTCGCGAAAGAAACTCGCAGTCTTCGGAGGCGATAAAGTCATCGACGAATTTACGCACATCGTCCAGCGTTTTCAACTGTTTATCCACTAAGGCGTGCTGCATTGACCGGAACAAATGGTGGTCGGATGGGGCCAAGTCTGGTGAATATGCCGCGTGCGGGAGAACTTCCCATCCCAAGTTCAAGAGGCTCTTCTGAGACGCGCGCGAGCAACGTGAGGTTGAGCGTTGTCATCCCGAGCAGAAATCTAATCAGGCTGCCTGAGGATCCATCAGGGCCGGATCAGGGATCAATAAGGCGCCCTGATCAAGTACGCCTGATTTGAGCCAGACAGGGGCCTGAGCAGGGATCAATAAGGCGCCCTGATCAGGCACGCCTGATTTCCGCCAGACAGGGGCCTGAGCCGGGATCAATAAGGCGCCCTGATCAGGCACGCCTGATTTGCGCCGGATAGAAGCCTTATCAGATATCAATAAGGCGCCCTGATCAGGCACGCATGATTTGCGCCGGACAGGGGCCTGAGCAGGGATCAATAAGGCGCCCTGATCAGGCACGCCTGATTTGCGCCGTATAGAAGCCTCATCAGGTATCAATAAGGCGCCCTGATCAGGCACGCATGATTTGCGCCCGACAGATTGGGCCGGAAAGATTGGGACGGTCATCGCCAAAACCGGAACAAAAACTAAACGATCAAGTCAAGTAAAATAAAAACTTAAACTTTAAAAAAATGTTTTCATATGTTTCATATTTTTAATAACGTTAGTAAACTTGATAACGTGTAACTGCGATAATAATTTAATAAATGTTGATCTATTTTTAAACAAAAAATTAATCAAATGATTGAGCCAGATGACACGCATGTCTGAGGCTGGATGAGGCACCTGATCCGGGCCAGATAAGTTGCTTGATCCGAGCCAGATATAGTGCCTATTCCGAGCCTGGTAATAAGGTGCCTGATCCGGGCCTGATAAAGCGCCTGATCAGAGCCTGATAAGGTGCCTGATCCGGACCTGAATTTGCAAAAGCGTTACATCCCTGATCAGGGCCGGACTAAATTTGCCTGATCCGGCCCGGATTTGCTATTGTGACAGCCTGATCCGGTCCGGATTTCACCCTGAACAAATTTCTGCTCGGGTTGCCTACTTCCTTGCCCAGTAAATAGCCTTTTCCGATCAAGTTCTTCGCTCAGTTTGTTCAATTGTCGGCTGTAGCGTTCCGCAGTCACCGTCTGACCAGTTTCCAGGAGTTCGTAATAAAGCACACAACCTTCATATCCTGTCCAAGGCGCGGCTGTTCACTAAGATCGAAATCACCACTTCTAAAACGTTTCTACCAATAATTACACGTTTCATAAGACACAAGATCGGCACCAAGAACACTACAAATGGATTCCCGTGCTTTGGAAGCATTTTTTCCTTATTGGAATTCGTATAAAATGCAGTGCCAAATGTGCTGTTTAACAGTTGCCATCGTAAACTCTGCTATTCCGAGAGGTTATGTAACTCGCGTAGACTTGTCGTTCGGTGTTCCGAAACCTTGCGTCCGTTCGTTTGAAAATCACAAAAGACCGCGAAAATATTTCTATTCTAAATATAATTTTAAGCTCGAAGAAAAAATCTGTAAAAATTAAATCATACACTTATTAGAATAAATTGGTAAAGGAGGGGTAAAACATGGAAAGGAGAAAATCAAAACTTTGATGCTGGAATATATATATATAAATATATATATATATATATATATATATATACACGTATATAATAATAGAGGTATATAGTTTGCTCGGTGCTCGCCCGCTGGGCCATTCCTAGTCCCGCAGGGTTTTTCGTTATCGACATTTTCATGGAAGAACAGTGTGCGTGCGGTTACGTGCGTGGGTTTACTCCCTCGCCCCCTCACCATCGTTCTTCCCCGCCTTCTCCCTTCTGCGACCCCTCTCTCTCTTTCTCTCTCTCTCTCTCTCTCTCTCTCTCTCTCTCTCTCTCTCACTCCATCCTATCTGCTATGTATTTATGGTCTCTCTTTCTCTTTCTCTCGCTTCGTCGGTTAGCCCCAACGTCTGTGTATATTTCCTCCTATTCGTGTGTAGCCCCTCTGCCCTGAGTTTATATATGCTCGCCAACCCCCGCCTCCCCCTGTCCCTCTCGTTCTGTGTGCACGAAGGATTATATATATATATGTACGTTCACACTGTCAGGTTTCGTGTGTACGTTGAGTTTTCTGGAGGTTTCCCATAGCAACGAACCAGCTAGGAGAGCCGGGGCTACAGTGGCTTCGAGGTGGCTGGTAGTCTCGCTCGAAAACTAGATGGGCCCTCTTTCTCTCTCTCTCTCTCTCTCTCTCTCTCTCTCTCTCTCTCTCTCTCTCTCTCTCTCTCTACGTCTCCTATTCCGCTCTCTTTCTCCTTGCGCAATCTATTTTATTCCAAGAAAAAGCGCAAACGAAACAGAAGCCAACAACACTTGACGAAGTTGAACTCGCAGGTGGAAGAAGAAAAAAGAACAGTTTTGCATCTCCACCAATCGACCGAGACATCGAGAAACGCGAGATTCCCAACGCCAACGATACCACGCGTATTCATACCTTCGCAACGGACGATCATCGATTGTTGATAAAACCGTTCAACGAAACGCAGGAACGAAAAACGATTTTAAAGTCGACGGGACGTTACGAATCAAAGAGAAGAAGAAATATACGTGAAAAAAAAAGATATAAAACCGAAGAATAAGTTGTCGAAGTTTTGTTCGGACTAGTTCGTGACGAAGTTGCTCGGATCCTTCGCTACTTACACCCGCCTTCGCGCTTCCTCGATCCTCGTTCTCCCTCTTTTCTCACTCGTTCGTCATTGGCGTAGCCAGCATTTTTTTCTGTTGCGAGGAGGGTGGGGGAAGGAGGGACCTGACACAATGGTTTTGTTCACAATCATCTTTTTTTTTTTGTTTGTAATTGAAGTTTACATAATAGTCGATAATTACGTAATACACATGAGATGTCAAACCTGCTTAATCACAGGCTCGTGTTAACCCTTCGTTGTCACTATGGGTCTGAACGATCCGGTGTTATTTGCTCTACCTTATTTGGAAAACTTATTTGGTCTACGTTGGGGGCATTTTTTTGCATGTTGCTGTCTGATTTTTTGGCACATATTATGCAATATTTAAAGTATGTTCATGCCTTTTTTTTTCATGGTCATCTGACTGATGACCATGAAAGTTTTTGATAGGTTTCGTGTACCACGTGAATTCACATTTGACGTGAAAAAAGTTATATAAGTTTGCTCGATAGTCCTTTTCAGTAGGTTTTCTTCAATTTTCAGCATTTATTTCATTATTTTAAAATTGAACCAGTTTTTCATAACCATCGCTTGCAGCTTCTAATACTGACGTTTCAATTATTAAGAATTTTTTTTTCACAGATATTGATTGAAATCCTCTCCATTGTTCATATTCAATTTAAAAAATGCATCAACTGCACACGGAGAGAATTAAATGTTAAAAATTACCGTGCAGTAACGGTAACCAGATGACAACCCTGAAACTTCGCTTATTATTACTGAGTAAAACACAAATTTTCACGAAAATAAAATAAAATTTCTTCTTCAGATAGAAACATTTTACGAGATTTTCTAGTAAATTTTGCTGTGTAACAAAATACGCAAAACTTAAATTCAAAAAATATATAATATCAGCGAAATTTTACTGTGCATTTGATTATTTTATGCCTTTCAAAAATGTCTATAAAAAAAGTATCGTCTTTATAACAGTTATTTTAAGATTTATTATAAAATTTAATGAGTGTTATAGGAAAATGTATTGTGCTCTCGGTAAAAATTATCGTGCGCGCTACCCTTCTTGTATAGTAAAATTTTAGCTACGTATTTGAAATTTTCTGTAACGTGAGTTAAAAAAAACTTGTCGCATACGAATTATTATGCTTTTCTCACTTGTCATCACATTGAAATATATCACGGTAATTTTTACCGTGAGATTCACGACAAAAATTACTTTTTAATTCTCTCCGTGCACGAGCTAATAGTAGATTCGTTAAGCGTTATAGATTTACAATGATATATTGTCTACTAATTGGTAGTAAATGTTGATCTTTGAGTATTCTTCTGGTTGAGTATCGGCTGGCAAATCTCTTGTATTGCTTTCGCCCACAGAATTGCGAAATTTTAGGGAGGTTGGAGCGTTGCCCACAATGGAAGATAAAAAAATATATATATATGTTATTGTCGATAACATACTGAATCCTTATGAATTAAAAAAAAAACGTTTCACCACAAAACACCAGAGCTATTGGGAGTACAAATTAATTCGGTGCGTTTTTTTTTGTGGTAAAAAATCCATTTATTGCAAAATTAAAGGTATGAATAGATTAATCAAAGTATTGTCCATCGCTGGCCACTACTTTTTCCCACCTCTCAGGCAATTTTCGAATTCCATCTCGAACAAAAAGTCTCGTCTTTTGAGGCGATCCAAGTTTTGAGCGAATTTTCGATTTTTGCGAAAGAAGTGAACCGGTGACCTGCTAAATCCTGCTGCATCCGTCGGTACAACCAGTAATCAGAAGGAGCAATGTCCGGAGAATACGGCGGGTGCGGTAAAATATCCCATTTGAGCGTTTCCAAATATTTTTTTACGACTTTTGCGACATGAGGCCGAGCGTTGTCATGCAGAAGAATAACTTTGTCATGTCTTTGCTCGTATTCCGGCCGTTTTTCTCGTAATGCACGGCTCAAACGAATCAATTGTAGTCTATACCGATCGCCCGTAATGGAATCGCCAGGTTGTAGCAGCTCATTGGCTCATTTGGCGGTCCAGGGCGAGGCTTGTCTTCAACGCTGAAATCACCGTTCTTAAAGCGTCGAAACCATTCCCTACATATGATTTATCAGTTGGAGCATCATCACCATAAACTTCGACAAGCATTCGATGCGCTTCAGCTGCACTTTTCTTCCAATTAAAGCAGAAAAGTAAAACTTGCCGCAAATGCTGCTTAGTTAACACAAAATTTGACATAATCAACACAGTAAAAAACAAGGTTTTTAATGGAACTCAAAGCGATATAAACTGAATGTTATTGACAGATGTCTAACCTCTCTGAAACCACCGAAATCAGCCGTCACTATGAAACATTCATAACAGCCAGAGCTATCTCTTGAAAACGGACCGAATTAATTTGTGCTCCCAATAAAAAATAATTTAATGTATGTAATTTTACGTGCGCGTAGATGGACAAGACGTTCGCGCTACGAGTGAGGTCACTTTTTTTGGCTATTTAGCACCAAGATTAATCATTTATAACAACGGATCAACGTCAACTAAACCTTTGTAAACATTTAGAAAAAATAAAAACCCATCTTGCCCATCGAATACCATATATATTCAATATTGAATCGTCAAGGTTTGATAAAAGATTACGAATCTCTTTAATCTTTTCAATATTTAATCCAATAAAAGATTACGACCATTCCCTTATAATCATCCTTAATGTTATACTTTTTCAAGTTGGTAGTAACACTACAGTTTTTCTTTTTCACCTAATTAAAAGTATAAAAATGCATAATTTTGCTCTCTAATTATATATTCGATGAAAACTTAGCATTCTACGTTTAAATGCAACAGTATGCATTTTTTTTTAGGTATACTGATGAAAAGAAAGAAAAAAAAAACGCATAAACCGTCATTTGACTCAACCGAACCGCTCCAACCTCCTCGATATCTATTTAATTTGCGTTATGAAATAGCTACTCTTTATTCAAATTACGACGAAGGAAATAGTGCAAGTTTCAATAAATTATTTCCTTATGCTTGCTTGGGTGAAAGGTATTCCTTTCACGGAGGGCCGTACTTTGTTGGCCCATAAGCCATGGGCCCTTACGAATCATTATAATAGATTACAGTGGCCCTGAATAAGAATAAATTACAACCAATTGTTACACCGACATTGGTGGATGTGCGGTCGGGAATTGGCTCCGGCGGTATTTCGAGTTAAGCAGCGTTGCGCATGGCCAATACTCGGAGCGGTGAACGCTTAGACGTGCACCGGTTGGCGCATCAACCAGTGAGCGGAACCCCAAACCTTCTGATGCTTTGGTGTAGAAACTTGATTGAAACTATTGTGCAACAGATAATCAAAAGAATATGGAGCCGTCCATACCTGTACGGATTTTGTATAGTGTAGCTTAAGACGGCTATCCCGAGCAGAAATTTGTTCAGGGTGAAATCCGGACCGGATCAGGCTGCCACAATAGCAAATCCGGGCCGGATCAGGCAAATTTAGTCCGGCCCTGATCAGGGATGTAACGCTTTTGCAAATTCAGGTCCGGATCAGGCACCTTATCAGGCTCTGATCAGGCGCTTTATCAGGCCCGGATCAGGCACCTTACCAGGCTCGGATTAGGCACTATATCTGGCTCGGATCAAGCAACTTATCTGGCCCGGGTCAGGTGCCTCATCCAGCCTGAGACATGCGTATCATCTGGCTCAATCATTTGATTAATTTTTTGTTTAAAAATAGATCAACATTTATTAAATTATTATCGCAGTTACACGTTATCAAGTTTACCAACGTTATTAAAAATATGAAACATATGAAAACATTTTTTTAAAGTTTAAGTTTTTATTTTACTTGACTTGATCGTTTAGTTTTTGTTCCGGTTTTGGCGATGACCGTCCCAATCTTTTCGGCCCAATCTGTCCGGCGCAAATCATGCGTGCCTGATCTGGGCGCCTTATTGATACCTGATAAGGCTTCTATCCGGCGCAAATCAGGCGTGCCTGATCAGGGCGCCTTATTGATTCCTGCTCAGGCCCCTGTCTGGCGCAAATCAGGTGTGCCTGATCAGGGCGCCTTATTGATTCCTGCTCTCAGGCCCCTGTCTGGCGCAAATCAGGCGTGCCTGATCAGGGCGCCTTATTGGTCCCTGCTCAGGCCCCTGTCTGGCTCAAATCAGATGTACCTGATCAGGGCGCCTTATTGATCCCTGATCCGGCCCTGATCGATCCTCAGGCAGCCTGATTAGATTTCTGCTCGGGATGGACGTAACGGAAGTTATAGGGTACTACGTGAAAACCCGCGAGGGCATAAGTTGGAACACAAGAAAAAAAAAATGACAACCAATTATTACACCCAACGATGAACTCGAATGAAAAATCACGCATAATTTTTTGTAGATTTTGACATTTTTACACGTTCTCTGAGAAGTCTCGGTTACGAAAATTCTCCTGGTAGTCACATTTTTCTAAGTATTATCATTAATATCTTCTTTAAACATTCGATGGTCCACCTGTTTTTATTATCATTGCGTAATCTTCAGAATTTTTACATGCATAGAGTAGTTTATATAAGACACCTAATATATAAATTATCAGAAGGGGTGAAACGAAAGAAACTTGGGCGAGACTGAGATGCGGGAATGTGGACAAAGAAGGCAATAAGGGGTACAGTGACAACAAGTGCAGGATATGTAAACAGGAAGTGGAAAATATAGCGCACATATGTACGTGCAAGAAAGCTAAGGAAAAAATTCAAAAAAGAAGTAGTAAACGATCTGGAGAAGTGGATAGGGGATAAAGAAGGGGAGCAAATCGAGAGGAAGATACAGACTGCGTTAAAAAAGGAGCCTGTGACTGAATTATGCATGTACATAAACCACTTTGAGAAACTGAACGGAAAAATCGCAAAAGAGGAAATGAATGCGAGAGGAAACGATAGGCAAAGCGGCAATAGAATATAAGTTAGAGATAAGAAAAGATTTTAAGGGGAACATATATGTAGGGGGGGACTAGCCGTGTAAACACCCTGAAGGGGTATACCTGAAATAAATATTATCTATCTATATAAATTATCAGATGGAAAACGTGGCCATCGTGTCATCTCCTTGAAGTACTGCATAAATTAGACGTGTGTCAGTCGTAATTTTTTTTTTATTAAAAGTTCGCTAACTTGGGCTTAAAATTTAACCAGTATGCTGGGTTGTATTTTTTACTTAATTGTAGACGAAAATCAGTTAATTGTTAAATATTCGGTATTCCGTGAGAGGAATAGCTTAAGGAGGCTCCGCAACGAAGGGCGGAGTTGCGCGGACGCATAAGCAGGCCCCATGTTTGTCATCATACAGTTGATTACACGTGCGGAAAATTGGCAAGGTATAATTAATAGAATTCGGGGCCTTCAATGGATTATTTGTGGATTCCATAGTAGGATTTTCCGTAAAAGAGCCGAACCGGGCCCCTATTAGGTAATGGTAGGGTAAGTGGGTTGACTAAAGCTATGGTCTAAGTACGAAGACCAAGTAAAGGCCTTTAAGGGGTCTAGTTGTAGATTTCTTAGTAGCGATTTCCCCAATACTACTAGAGTTTGCTATTATAGGGGCAAAATCAGTATAAATTGCTTGACTAAAGAATTTGTGGCATAATAATTATCAAGATCGATTAAATATAATAATTAAACTATGCGTTTGGTAAACGAGCTGTGATGCCTTGAACCAACACGCATGCAGTGCGTCCATTGGAACAACGCGGGATCAAACGTGTCAAAATATGCAACAGAATTCTAAGCCTCATATGTATTGAAATAACACATTTCTTTTTCACAGTGCACACACACGCACTTACGCATATATGGCTGCAATAATTTGTTATGGGGCACCGTTGAGGCAATTTTAAAGGCCCTGGTTATTTTGCCTTCAATGGCCCTCGGTAGGGAAGTGTGACCGGCCACTGATGGCCAATGTGAGGCTTCCAGACTAGGGCTTTAATAAAATTAGTTCGTAAATCAGGCAATACGGACATGGCCCTACTAGGGCTCTGACCTAATAAGGCCCTATTGGGGCTTGCCTTACAACCAGAGTTGTGAATAATGCATTATTTTGATAATGCATTACTGTATACATTACAAATTACAAAAGTAATATGTAATGGATATATGTTCCATTACAAATTACAAATTAATGTGTAATGGACATATGTTCCATTACAAATGACAAAAGTAATGTGTAATGGATGTGTGTTCCATTACAAATAAGAAAAGTAATGTGCAATGAATGCATGTTCCGTTACAAATTACAAAAAGTAATGAGTAATGGTTGCATGATCCATTACAAATTTCAAAAAGTAATGTGTAATGGACGCATGTTCCATTACAAATTGAAAAAGTAATGTATGATTAATGAGTGCTTCATTACAAAATACAATTACAATAAGGTAATTCGTAGTGGAGAATATTCCATCACAAATGGAGAATATTCCATCACAAGAAAAACGAATTTACTTAAAACAAATTTCAATGAGCGAAATAAAATAATCAGATAGCAATGTGCAAATTTCTAATGTGAGCACGGCAATTTTTCTATTTGTAATGGAATATTCTCCACTACAAATTACTTTTTATCAATTGTAGTTTGTAATGGAACATGCATCCATTACAAATTACTTTTTGAAATTTGTAATGGAACGTGCATCCATTACTCATTACTTTTTGAAATTTGTAATGGATCATGCAACCATTGCACATTACTTTTTGAAATTTGTAATGGATCATGCAACCATTGCACATTACTTTTTGAAATTTGTAATGGATCATGCAACCATTACACACTACTTTTCTCATTTGTAATGGAACACACATACATTACACATTACTTTTGCAATTTGTAATGGAGAACTTATCCAATACACATTATTTAAAGTAATGAGTAATGCATTATTTTAAAAATACTATTTTCACAACTCTGCTTACAACTGCCTCAGCATTCCATCAACGCACACCTATATCCTACGTCGAAATTTTCATTCAGCAGCATATTATCTATGAAGTTTTTACGTTTTTGAAAGGTGTTGTGGACTGTGACGAAAAAACGTTATGCAACTCGGATGCGTATTAGAAGATTTCACTGTATTTCGAAATCTCAAAACACAGTACACAATCTGTAATCGTCGTGTGAACAAGATATGTATAACCGAAAAATCTATATGGGCGTTTAATACGTTATTAGTGCTCAAATTCCTATAAAAAAATTGTTTTTCACCAAGTTCATGTCCGAAAAATACGAACTAATAATTTACGAGACGTTTGAATTGAACGAGCGTATATTTTCCTCTATTTTCCGTCAAAATATTTTGAGCAAGCCGTGAGAAAAGTAACTGATAATGCCAAGGATTGGGAGGGAACCGGGGGTGGTTCGGAATAAAAACACTTCAACATAAAACATAAATGGAACATTATTCATAATGATCTCTATACTATCTTTAATTAATCTGATTATAACCTTTTTTGTAACTTTCCTTAATAAAAATCATATTGCCAAACACATTCCAGACCTTGTATAAATATATTGTAGAGTGTGTATGTGTACGAGCATGTACGTGTACTGGCTATGTAATAAAGTATTATAAGGACCTGATTAGGCAACATTATAATGACCTGATCAGGCAGCATTATAAACGCCTGGTCAGGCAACCGGATAACGGCCTGATCAGGCAGCCATATAAGGCGCATATGTGACAGACAGTTACACTTTCTATCAGGGCGCTATCGGGTTCCCTTATAAGTGCCCTACCAGGGCAGTCAGACAACCTGAATGCGTCCCGAATCGGACCCTATTGAAATTTCTACGTGGGTCACGGTACTGCAGAGAGAAGCACGGCAACGCCGCAATTCTCCATCTTACTTTCTCCGCCGATTTCTCTGTCGTACTTATGACACCGAGCCAGGGGGGTGACACAGGCCGCTGGAGTCGCTTCGCTGAATGTCCGTCTTTTGTGTTGCCAAATTTCGTCACTTGTGGCGCCACTTATCTTCTCACCGCAGTGCTCCCGAAATGCATTCAAAGCATTCAATGATACATGTCAAATAATCTAATGAAATAAATAATCTAATAATAATAAATAGCAAAGAATGGAATAATAAATTATTTATTTCGTTATTGTAAATGTTAAAAATTAGATTTTAGATGGTAATCACTTCTGAATACGAATGCAAGGATAAGGAAAAGATGTACAAATGCGTAAAAAATCTCGTCCTTCCGGAAGTCTTTTTCGCACACCGCTCTCCCTGCTTTCAAACAACTGTCGGGTCGCTTTGCTGCGTCTTTCCATAACTTTAAAGCTTCTGGATCTCGGGGTATTGTGAACAAAATGTACTTTTACGAGGTTTGTCGAAGCCGAAGCGTACCTCGAATCGCAGCCGGGTACAATGCAACGTTGGCATAATCGTAAAAATAATTACACCATATTATGCACAAAGTAACAGTTAACAAAACTTAACAAAACAACGTAACAAAACAACTTAACAAAACAACGTAACAAAACAACTCAACAAAACGATGATTCAACAACAAGATTTAACACGATTTTTTAACCTCAAAACCTTGACAACTGACAGGTGTAGTAAAGTCAAGCACTCGATGAGAAGACAAGTGGCGCCACGTACAGAGCGCTAAAGGAACTACAGAATGCGGACAGAATGCGAACCGGGCCTAACCATAGGGAAAGTAGTACCGTGTCACCCCCCTGCACCGAGCTGACTGTGGGTCGACGCGTGATGTGAACTTTTCGTTTTTCAAACAGTTCAAGCAATATTTCAGAGATGTTTGTTAACTGTGTAATACAAATTTATTTTTCAATATTGTTGAGAAATAAATGACTGGTTCAATTAATCGATTAAATTTGTTATTTGATTACGAGCAATCCAATTGTTTTACCTATACGTCAATCACAAAGAAATTGAAGGTTAGGTAACTGATGATTTCATTATCGCGCATGTGCTTCTGCGTTATACAGAACATCTGATTTCTGCGACGCTGCCGAATATTCACACGGTCTCGAAACTTTTCGAAACTTTCAAGTATTTCGACGATATTAATATGAAATATCTTTTCACGTAAGTCGTTAACCCAAAACTTTTGTTTTTTTTTTCTAACTTGTATTTGGTAGTTTTCATGACCTAATCAACGTTACTGTAGTTTTATGTCAATATTTCTTGCGTGAAAGCACAAATATATCACTTGATACAAGTCTTTTGATGCACGGAGACAATTAAAAAGTAATTTTTGTCGTGAATTTCACGGTAAAAATTACCGTGATATATTTCAATGTGGTGACAAGTGAGAAAAGCATAATAATTCGTATGCGACAAGTTTTTTTTAACTCACGTTACAGAAAATTTCAAATACGTAGCTAAAATTTTACTATACAAGAAGGCTAGCGCGCACGATAATTTTTACCGAGAGCACAATACATTTTCTTATAACACTCATTAAATTTTATAATAAATCTTAAAATAAGTGTTATAAAGACGATACTTTTTTATAGACATTTTTGAAAGGCATAAAATAATAAAATGCACAGTAAAATTTCGCTGATATTATATATTTTTTAAATTTAAGTTTTGCGTAATTTGTTACACATGAAAATTTACTAGAAAATCTGGTAAAATGTTCTATCTGAAGAAGAAATTTTATTTTATTTTCGTGAAAATCTGTGTTTTACTCAGTAATAATAAGCGAAGTTTCAGAGTTGTCGTCTGGTTACCGTTACTGCACGGTAATGTTTAACATTTAATTCTCTCCGTGTGATGACTCTTCCATCAGTTCTGTGTTAAAAATCCCAAATTCAACAATTTCTGTCTTATTTGGTCGTTGACCTTATCTGGAAACTTTGCATACGCGAATATGAATACTTTATCTATGATATACTCGTACTTGAAAATTGTTTTTTTTTTCTTCTGTCGCTGAGACGTTCGTGACGGAGCGTCCTTAATGTAGCAGTCTCGCCAAGGCGTTTTTCTATAGATATTTTATTATTTTGAGGACCCATTCAGGATACTATTAAGTGATTACCTGCAAAATTTCAAAAGGATTCACCGTTTCGTATTCGAGATTTTGGCAATTAAAGATCGCACGGTTTTACACGTGTTCTTATGCCCGAGCAGAAATTTGTTCAGGGTGAAATCCGGACCGGATCAGGCTGCCACAATAGCAAATCCGGGCCGGATCAGGCAAATTTAGTCCGGCCCTGATCAGGGATGTAACGCTTTTGCAAATTCAGGTCCGGATCAGGCACCTTATCAGGCTCTGATCAGGCGCTTTATCAGGCCCGGATCAGGCACCTTACCAGGCTCGGATTAGGCACTATATCTGGCTCGGATCAAGCAACTTATCGGGCCCGGATCAGGTGCCTCATCCAGCCTGAGACATGCGTGTCATCTGGCTCAATCATTTGATTAATTTTTTGTTTAAAAATAGATCAACATTTATTAAATTATTATCGCAGTTACACGTTATCAAGTTTACTAACGTTATTAAAAATATGAAACATATGAAAACATTTTTTTAAAGTTTAAGTTTTTATTTTACTTGACTTGATCGTTTAGTTTTTGTTCCGGTTTTGGCGATGACCGTCCCAATCTGTCCGGCGCAAATCATGCGTGCCTGATCAGGGCGCCTTATTGATACCTGATGAGGCTTCTATACGGCGCAAATCAGGCGTGCCTGATCAGGGCGCCTTATTGATCCCTGCTCAGGCCCCTGTCCGGCGCAAATCATGCGTGTCTGATCAGGGCGCCTTATTGATACCTGATAAGGCTTCTATCCGGCGCAAATCAGGCGTGCCTGATCAGGGCGCCTTATTGATCCCTGCTCAGGCCCCTGTCTGGCGGAAATCAGGCGTGCCTGATCAGGGCGCCTTATTGATCCCTGCTCAGGCCCCTGTCTGGCTCAAATCAGGCGTACTTGATCAGGGCGCCTTATTGATCCCTGATCCGGCCCTGATGGATCCTCAGGCAGCCTGATTAGATTTCTGCTCGGGTGGTGAGCAGTGGAAAATTTCACATTTCATGCAATAACTTCGAAACTTTTCTACAGATTTTTTGTTTTTAATTCTCAATGACAGAAGAACATATGACGAAATGGGTAAAAAAAAAATCATGACCTTTTACCGTCTAGTTTCAGAGATATAGCGATTTAAATTGAGCAATGCCTAGCGACGCTAGCGCCACGAAGCGACTGGTGCAGACTAGAACTAGATTACAGTAGTGTGTGCATATCCGTATACGCAGAGTATCTACGTATCAGTAGCCGGAATGGATAGTCTGATACAAAAGTGAGGATTAAGTAAACATTATATTAGGCGTTTTCATCGTTACTTTATAAGCTTTTACATCCCAATGAGATGTACAACCTACAATATAAGAATATTTGGTATAAGACAAACATTATAACAATAAGCTTTGAAATATTTTGCAATACTTCAAAGCTTTCATCGATTGAGCGGAGAATAAACTTTTCAACGTGACTGTGGCTAGACTACCACCTTCAATGAAATGAATCGATTATTTGGCTTGAAGGCCTTAGGCCACTCTAGGATTCTCCAAAAATCGTTTTTTTTTTGTTCGAAATGTACCTTAGTACTTATAAAATTATATTCCAAAAGATTGCGGGTGTGAAAAATCTCTAAGTACACGATTTTCGAATTCTAGCGCAACCCCTATTGATTCATGTCCTGACTTTCTACTAACTCTAAACGCGTTTATCTCAAAACTACATTTTTCAAGTCGGCCGGACCCGTAACTCAAACAAATTTCAACCGATTCACTTGAAATTTCAACTGTATATTTAGAATTACTTTTTCTGAGGCACTACGTTCCTTTTTTATAAACAATTTTCTGACGATTTTCTCATAGCATTTTATACTTTTTCTTTTAGACATGCGCAATTTTGACAAAAAAAAACAATACATCAAAAAAATCCTACATACTTCTATAGCTATTCTTATATATAATCGAAAAAACTTTAGTGTCTCATCATAACTAAAAAATTAGAGGAGCTGTTGGTCCGGCCGTTGACCTTCCGGAAATAAAGGCGTCATCGGAAAAATGCTGCACAGTCGCCATTTTGACATGTATCGCTGTGAAAAAAATAATTTTGTATAGTCAATTACGTGTATAATAAAACCCCTATTTTGTAATTCCGATTTATTTTATGGTTTCGCGGAAGAAAAAAAATCACAAAATATGCACTTTTTTTGGCCTCTAGAGTGGCCTAAGCCCTTAATTATGTGAGATCGATTTTTTCCGGGGGGGGGGGGTCAGTGGGCTTTTTGGGGGGCTGTGCCCACCCCAGCCCCCTCCCCTGTCTACGCCAATGCCGTTCGTCCCCTCTCGTTGCCGCCAAGTACTGCTATGTACCAACCATCTCCTGTACGCTTGTCTTCTTCTCTCTCTCCCTCTTTCTTTACCCCCTCCCCCGCCCCCTCACTCCGCCTCGCTGTTTCTTCACTTCCCCTTTCGCTCACTCTCTCTCTCTCTCTCTCTCTCTCTCTCTCTCTCTCTCTCCTCTCTCTCTCTCTCTCTCTCTCTCTCTCTCTCTCTCTCTCTCTCTCTCTCTCTCTCTCTCTCTCTCTCTCTCTCTCTCTCTCTCTCTCTCTCTCTCTCTCTCTATCTCTCTTTCCAGAAACTCGTGTATTTTGCTCGTAGGTAGCACATATAGGCGGCCATTTACCAAAGCCGTGGTCGTTTATGTACACGTCTTGTATATATACACCCGATAGACACATGTACACGTGAACGCGTGCACACACATACACACATACACACACCCACACACACACACACACACACACACAGCAAAGCCTATATTATATACACCCGTATCTTGTTACTTTGTACATTATGTACTACATAAGAACGCTGCATATATGGGTAACACGGAATACGGGCGAATTGTGTGTAGGAGGAAGGATGGTCGAAGTATAACGTTGGAAATACATACGATGTGCTGTACACACATGCACATGTGAGCGCGCGTGCACACGCACTGCCCACTAGTGCAGACACCGTCTGTGCATTGGTCGGCGGAGTGGCCCCAAAATCGAGCGTATGAAAGAATTTTGAGGATGTATGGGCTACAACTGAAATTTATAATAAACTGCTGAAAATTCGACGTATCATTCAAAATTCCAAGCTGAGTTTATGGACAAAATTTAAAGACGATTGACCAAACACATCAAAAGTTATACAATAACTAATTTGAGGAGGTACGATCATGGGGTCGAATCCAACTTTCGAGCCTGAAATTTTTATATGATCTCGAGTAGAAATCTTGCTCCGGCTACAATAAAGGCCTGATGAGGCATCCTGATTTCTTTCTTCCGGCCTTGATCAGGATTCTTGATCAAGCCCTGATCATTTTTGTGACACTTTGCCTGATTTCGGCCTGATCAGGCTAAAAAATCAAGGCCTAATCAGGGTACAAAATCAAGGCCTGATCAGAGCTTGATTTAGAAAGGCTTGATCAAAATGAAAAATCATGGCCTAGTCAGTATGATGTAATGGAGCCCTGTTTAGGATGTCCTAATTATTCCTGAAATGAAAAATACCACGCATATTTAAAAGAGAAAACGGCACGAAATTATAATTAACGCTAATAGTTTATTTTTTAAACTGAATATCAATTTTTATTTATCAAATACATTTTTCACGTAGATGCATGTAGAAAATAAATAACACTTTCTCTTAGAGATTTGATTGAATATGCACCGATGGCATCACATTCACTGGACTAAACTACGGCAGTCAACTTATCATTGTTCGGTAGCCTACGCTGTCCGACTGCTTGACCATCGCCTGAAGCTAGCCGAATCAGGCAAATTGAAGTAAGCCGCAAGTCCGGTTGCTTGACTAGCGCCTGGATCTAGCCGGATCAGGCAACTGGAGGAGAACGTACATCCAGTTGCCTGACTATCGCAAGACACCAGTCGGATCAGGCAAATTAAGGCATGCCTTAAATAAGGCCTCCGTACTACAACTTGATCAGGCCCGGATCAAATATCAGGCCAGCCTGACAATATTTCTACTCGGGATGTTGTCGAATACGTTATGCACCCTTTGGAAAAATTTGAGCTATATTAACCATCCAGTTTTTTTCGTAATAAAATTGCAAAGTCGAGCATTTTGAGCTAGCGAAGCACGTCGTCTTATGGAGACGGTTGACCGGAAGTCCGGTAATCACGGTTTTGCTACTCACGTGTCCAACTAAGGTCGTTGGAAAACTGAAATCTAATAAATTAGACATAATAGATATTGTAAAAAATCGAAAATTCGCACTTCACCGTGTAGTTCAAGCACTACATTATAAAACAGTTTCAACTTCCGGTTGAATATTATCATAATGACGAAATAGTACCCATAGACTTGCCAACGTCGGTTGTAACAGTTGATTCGTTTCTCGAACATAACCTAGCTCCGTAGTGACGGTTTTCGTTGTTGCCGGCTAGCGACAGCCAATCGCATGCACGATCATAAGAAAGGGAGCCTCTTATTGGCTGTTGCTAGGTAACGACAACGAAAACGATCGCTACAGAGTTTGAGAATCTCGGTACTGCTTGAAAATCGTCGTGAAGACTCCAGAGTCTTTGAGGATATAATTTTTCAATTTTGATTAGTAAATATGCAACAAATAAAATATTTACCACAAATTTGGCACTTTGGGATCGACAATACGAATATTCAACATAAGTTAACATAAATTTAGTCTCTTTGTTGACCCTGAGGGAGTAGTCGTACCTTCTTAACGTGCGCTCTTATCACAAATAGCACTTTCTCCGATATTTATACTCTGAAAATATAGATAAAATCATAGGAACGTGTTGTAAATTTTGCCACGTGTATAGAATACATTGGAGAATTTATTCTCAAAATTTTGTACGCGTGGTCAAAGTAATTTCGGTGATATTGAATTAAAACTGAAAAAAAATTGTCAATATCTTACAAATTTCTTATAAATTTATTAAAAAATAAATACATACAAGATCTATGAGCGTTATTAAACTATCCAATAAGTTTAAAAATATTATTTTTTTTGATTCAGGAGCTCATTAAATGGAATTTAATGAGACAGTTGGAATGGACAATTGAATTTGACTCACATCACCGTTCATAAGATTTTGACCAATGAATTGGGGATGAGAAAAATTGCTGTCACACAGCAGCAATTTCAATAAACGAGTTTTTAACCATTAAAAACATTCCCGTGGCTCCTCAGCCTCCTTATTCGCCTGACTTGAGTCCTTCTGCCTTTTCCCTCTTCCCGAGATTGAAAAATCACCTCAAGGGACGGTATTTTGGGACACTCGAAAACATTCAAACGACTGTAACCGACCAGCTGAAGGTTACTCCATTATCCGAGTTTCATCACTGCTATGAGGATTCGAAGGACCGTCTCCAGTGCTGTGTGGTTTCCCAATAAAGTTATTTTGAGAGAGATAACATTTCATTGTAATTCTATACGAATGAAAAAATTGAAAAAAAAAATCAGTCTCATTACTCAATTTACACACGACGTATTATTCTGATATAATTTTGCAATTATCGAAATGGATCGACAGAATATGGCTGGGTGAAGAGATCATCCCGTACAGAAATTATCATAAGGATCCATTTGGATTCCCATAGTTGTCCCTACTTCCTGATAAGGATCCAATGACACATCGCATTGGATTCATTAAACATCACGCTCGTACATTGGATTCTAATTGGGTTTCCCCATTGGAATTCCATTGAGGTTTCGTTGGAAGCCAACAAAAATCAATTCTTTTTAATTGTCCGATTTTTTTTTGGCTGTGGAAATCACTCAAACGTTTTTACGTGTTCTTATTAGAGATTTACGACCTCACTTTGTAAAAGAGATACAGATAAAGGAAGCTTTCGCATAAAAAAGTACACGGAGATCAATTATAGTACTGTACTGATAAAAAAAACGATTCAGTAAAATCAAATAACCGCATTTAGTTGATTCATTGTTGATAATTCCTGTTAGCAGGTTTAAGTAAAATCGATGTGTTTTTTTTTTTCATATTATTTTCCTGTTCCAGAGATTTATTTCAAATATATTTATTTCGGTGTATCAAGATCTATTTAATCCTTAGTGTGCATACCTTCACAGCGAATCATTTCGTGCACATGGGGTCAATTTGACCCCAGGCCATTTTTGACCTCGAATATCTCGGTAACTATGCGCTTTTCGGAAAAAAACGTTGAGTCACTTTTTGCAGTGAATCGATCAAACCTCAAGGCCGCGAAGTTAGATTAAAAAAAAAAAACCTTTTATAATTGTTCAAAAAGGTGCTCAAAGTTGATGGTACGCAAAAAAAAGCACTGTTTCGGTAAAAATTCTCGTAAAAACTTCAATTATGAGTTTTGAAAGAAAACCTTTTAGGGTTTTACAGACAAGGGTCCATGTTTTAAGGAAAAAATAGTCCGCTTTGCAGCCGTTCCTAAAAGTATATTTATTTTGGAGTACGAAGTTGGCCGTTTTTCAGGTTTCGCGAAAGAGGGAAAATGAGAAATTGCAACAATTATTTTAAGGGGACGCTTACATGTAAACGCTATTCAGGTAAGAAAAAAATTTTGGGGTCAGGCTGAGCCCGGATGCACACTAAGGGTTAACACCGTTGATTTAATGAAAAATTGATATGCTTCTGATAATTTGAATTTAATTTAAATAAAATTAAATAAAATTAAATTTGAATTAACTAGCAAATTCATCGATGCAGTAGTACGCTCTGTGGCCGCAGTGTGGCGCATTGTCCGAGGATTCTCCCGCCGGCAGTTTGTACTCCGAACTAGCAAGTAACCGAGTTCGTTTGTAACAAAATGCTGGTAGCATAAAACATTTTTAAGAATTTTTCGCTATTGAGGATTGTTACCAATGCGAATAAATGTGTATTGTAGATGAAAAAATCTACAGATATTACACAAAGTGAAACTATTTCATGGCATTGAAAATGTTAACAATGCGAATAAATATGTATTGTAGATGAAAAAATCTACAGATATTACACAAAGTGCAACTATTTCATGGCATTGAAAATGTAATCGGACTTTTCCCGTGATAAGAAAAAGGTATTGCCTACATTGCCAGGAACGCTTGAAACAAATAAACATTATGTTTGAAACAAATCGAAGCGTAGTAGGCCGTGAGGCAACAGAAAAAGTACTCAACTTGATTTTAAACACGTTGATTTGCTTATTTATTTCCTTTTCACTTAAAATTTTCTCTTTTAAGTTTTCTAGCTCCACTCTGCTATCTAAACTCTTTCTTTTTCAGATTATGAATCTCTAATAAGAATTTTCAAAAAGTATTCTGTGATTCTCGTAGCCTGAATAAGTAGATAAATATAAAGTAATAGGAAAAAAAAAATGTTTAATTCCAACGATCCAAACTTCAATACCATATTTTAACGACCTTCAATACCATATTTTAACGACCTGCTAAAACTAAATAAGTGTCTCTTCCCTCCATGAATTCAATAGGGGTCCCTTTTTCTAAGGCGCATACCTGAGGCCCCGCAAATTATTCCAGCCGTGGTTGAAGCAAGTACGCGCGCGTCAAAATGAGTGAGCTCACCACGGAAGAAAAAGTATATCTTATTGAGTGCTTCTTCTCGAGGGAAAACATTTATAGTAATGCGTATAGAGGGTTTCGTACTAAGTTTGGAACTCATAGAGTTGCCAGCGAAAACACTCTGAAAATGTAAGAATTTAATATTTATTCATATTCATCTATCACACAACTTGTGTTTCAATTCAATTAAACTGCATTGAAGTAATTTTACGTTAATTTTTGTAGGATAATTGATAACTTCGTGGAGTATGGTACACTCCAGGACCGTAGACACGAGTTGCCAGGTCCATCTGTTACGGTGACTACACCACAGAAGATCAACGAAGTTGAGAATTATTTCAAACAAAATCCAAATGATTCGATTCGGAAAGCTGCTCAAGCATTAAAAATAACCAAATCATCATTACACAACATTTTGAAATATTTTTTAAAGTTTCATCCGTATAAAATAAGCACTCATCAATTGTTAACTGAACATGCCATGACGAAACGCATCGAATTTTGTAACACTATTACGGGAATGTTTGAAGCCGAAGAACTTAATGAGAAAATGATTATTTATTCCGATGAAGCACATTTTTGGATGAATGGGTACGTAAACAAGCAAAATTACCGGTTTTGGGGAACGGAAAATCCCAACATACCGCTAGCGAAGTCCCTTCATCCACAGAAAGTAACGGCATGGGCAGCGATTTCAGTAAAAGGAATTTATTTGCAATTCTTGGAATCTACGGTAACAGGAGAGAGTTACAAACAGCTTTTGGAAACGAAATTCTTCCCTTATACAAAAAAGAGGGGACTGGTTAAAAATGTTTACTTCATGCAAGATGGAGCGACGCCGCACCGGACTCATGAGGTGTTTGAAGCTATTCATCGCGTATATGGGACTCGAGTAATCGGTCTGGGGTACCCTAAATTTGCTCAAGGCGGACTAGAATGGCCTCCGTACTCACCGGACCTGAACCCTTGTGATTTTTTTCTTGTGGGGTTACATTAAAGATCATTGTTACGCTAAAAACCCCAGCACAGTAGAAGAACTGATTGCGGCCATCCAGGAAGTGGTTCGCGGCATTATGAACGATATGTTGGACACAGTTTTTCACAGTTTTCAAAAGAGAATTGATTTTTGTGCACAATCTAACGGTTCGCACTTCGAAAATATCTATCATTAATCACTGTACTTTTTCGTTATTTTTATAAGATGTAATAAATTGACATAAAAAAGATTTGACTGGGTTTTATTTATGTGCGTTTAAAACTGCAGAGTTTCCTCTATTTAAAGCAATTTGGCTTTTCTGATTCTGTGCACGTGTTTTGAAATGACAGCCGATTAGTTTCAGCAACTTCCTATTGGACACCCTGTACATATGTATACGTACATGTACACCTGCATATAACAAATGCGCTACTGGCGCAGATTATGGTATTAGTATTCGAGGCTTGAGTATAACGTTACCGAGGGTAACGGTATGAATAAATACGTTTCGTAGCTTTTGGTCCAAATTTACGGAGCTGTATACCGGAACACGCCGAATAAATTTGTCATTCCTTTTATTGGGCACGATTTCTCCGTGCTCCTTCACTCCAGTCATGTTACGTAACGAGGCGAAGCAGGTTTTTTTTCCATCACTATTCTGATCAATGTGCTGATGGCCAAGAGACCTATGCGGCGGATCCGCAATCTCCGAGGGAAGGACAATGTCATTGCCCTAACGAGTGGTATTGCTGTATAAAGGGGCACGAGGAAAGTGCAGTAAACCCGTGCCGATACAGAAGATTGTAACAACGGTCATGGCTTCAGGGTGTTCGCGACCACAATCCCTATTTTCTTGTAATTCAGGCCCCGAGAGCCAATATAAAACGCTACAGACATAAATATAGCGTGCAAGTCTAAAAGCAGTAGTAGTTGTACAGGAAAACCTCGATTAATTGGATGCGGCTCAGCTGGACAGCGGATTAACCGTGCCGGGCTAACCGCCACTTATATTTTCGCGCGTAACGTAATACATACTCAAATCGTTAACTTTATCGAAGATCTAATGGCCAATTTGATCGGAGACCGTCATGTGTCGACATTCTGATAGTTGTTGAATATAAAAGAGACAATTTACGCAGTCGCTCGTGCACGGAGTGGAGTAAAAAATGAAAGTAGGAGAAGGTGGGGCACAATGTGTCACTTTTGTTTAACGAATTTTGACTTCTTACCAAAGTAGTCTAATTAGGAAAACAAAAACGTTCATAATCGATTTTTATACAGACCTTTGAGCGTAACCCAACAAGACTGTTGGGTAATCCCCAGATCCTACAAAATCCCTATAGGGATTTGATAGGGACGCCGCACTTGGGGAGTCTACATGAAAATCCAAGTGAAGTCTACGCTATTTTCCGATTGGAAAATCGGGATCCATCAAGAATCATCTCGGATTCTGTTTGATAATGTGGGAATGCTTTGGGATTGAAATTGAATTCGCACATTGGATTACAATGGGGAATCCCGATTAGAATCCAATGTACGAGCGTGACGTTTTAGTGTCGGGCTCGAATGCGATGCCTCATTGGATTCCTATCAGGAAGTAGGGACAAGTATAGGCATCCAATTGGATCCATACGACAATTTCTGCACGAGAAAGCTATAATTTTTTTTCTTTGCAAAATGATTAAGTATACCAAAGTAATGGGATCGAAGAAAATTTGCGGATTGGCTCATTGTACTCCACTGGTCGGGTACAATGTGTCAGATAGATGGGTACAGTGTTCCAAGTACTGCGGAACGTCGGGTACAATGAACCAATTGGAACTCTGTTATATTTTCATAATATATATAACAGATTTTCGTACCTACCGATAATATCACAACGGGTATTAATATAGTACTCCGAATAACAGTAAGAACACAACAAAATCTGTACCAATAAGTATACAAATATAGAAATATTAATAAGAATAATTAAATTATTAACTCTACATATCACAGGCACTTTGAACGTCGTTTTATCTTATTCTTAGCTGATCTGTCTTTCGGCTTGGCCGTCTTTGGTACAACATTTTCTCAATACCCTTTGGCTTGTCTTTGATTATTTTCCGATGTTTAATCCGTGCTTCGTACTAGACGGTTTGCTTTTTATTCCTCGGCTTTCAGTTCTTCTTCTAGATCTTCTTTAGCAAAGATTTTTCCGTACCCTTTCGCTCCTTTTCGATTTTCTTTCCACGTGTCATTTTCTTCGGAGCGTCGTCACTATTTTGTTTCCTCTTTTTCGTCGTGGTCCATATTATTTGCCAACAACATTGGGATTCGGCTCATTGTGCCCCACAACTCGGTGACACATTGTACCCCACTAGTAAAATATTTGATTATTGATGAAAATTATTATTGATTGAACTACGAATGGAAAAGCACAAGCCACCCCGAGCAGAAATTTGTTCAGGGTGAAATCCGGACCGGATCAGGCTGCCACAATAGCAAATCCGGGCCGGATCAGGCAAATTTAATTCGGCCCTGATCAGGGATGTAACGCTTTTGCAAATTCAGGTCCGGATCAGGCACCTTATCAGGCTCTGATCAGGCGCTTTATCAGGCCCGGATCAGGCACCTTACCAGGCTCGGATTAGGCACTATATCTGGCTCGGATCAAACAACTTATCTGGCCCGGATCAGGTGCCTCATCCAGCCTGAGACATGCGTGTCATCTGGCTCAATCATTTGATTAATTTTTTGTTTAAAAATAGATCAACATTTATTAAATTATTATCGCAGTTACACGTTATCAAGTTTACTAACGTTATTAAAAATATGAAACATATGAAAACATTTTTTTAAAGTTTAAGTTTTTATTTTACTTGACTTGATCGTTTAGTTTTTGTTCCGGTTTTGGCGATGACCGTCCCAATCTTTCCGGCCCAATCTGTCCGGCGCAAATCATGCGTGCCTGATCAGGGCGCCTTATTGATACCTGATGAGGCTTCTATACGGCGCAAATCAGGCGTGCCTGATCAGGGCGCCTTATTGATCCCTGCTCAGGCCCCTGTCCGGCGCAAATCATGCGTGCCTGATCAGGGCGCCTTATTGATACCTGATAAGGCTTTTATCCGGCGCAAATCAGGCGTGCCTGATCAGGGCGCCTTATTGATCCCTGCTCAGGCCCCTGTCTGGCGCAAATCAGGCGTGCCTGATCAGGGCGCCTTATTGATCCCGGCTCAGGCCCCTGTCTGGCTCAAATCAGGCGTACTTGATCAGGGCGCCTTATTGATCCCTGATCCGGCCCTGATGGATCCTCAGGCAGCCTGATTAGATTTCTGCTCGGGACTGAGTACATTATGAACAATAAAACTATCGATTAGGGCCGAAAATGCGGAACCACTATGCTCAGAGACGTGCAAGTCTCGTTTCCCGACCAGGGACGTTGCAACAAAAACGAGACGAATTTGTGCGTCGCGAGCGTTCGTAAAGAACCCGTTGCTTTTTCTCTGTTGGTATACATGCGCACGTGTATAAGCACACATCCGTGGGCAACTCCCTAACCACTGAACAACCCGATCGGTAGTGTCGAATTTCGGAGCTTTTAAGGCTCGATCGGGCGTAAATCAATCTCGTGCCGATCGCTCGTGTGCCCTGCTCTCTCGGGCAGCTTGTATACACGCACTGTTATACGATAGGTATAAAGTGACAGCGGCGATGGCTTGCTGGTTATAGGCCCCCGGTATACGAATTCGCGGTCTCGATCCTCGCGACGCGTACAACGCTTGTGTCGTACCAGCCCACGTGTGACAATCGAACATTTTCCCTCTGAATTCCCGGGGGGGTTGACAAAATCAAAAATTTACTCCCCTGTAAACACGGTTGCGTTTTTTTTTTCTTCCAATTTCTTTTATGAAACAATATACTATCCCAGGCCAATATCGTTATCGAATTAGTGAAAGCGGATTGACTAGTCAGCAGAAAATCTATAAAATTTCGAATCTAAAAAAAGCAAAATATAATACATTTAGGTATAATAATAGGGCAGAGCCAGCAAAGAAGTATGCACTTTAAAAAGTTTTATTTGTAGAAAAATCAATTTTGTTCATACACTTTGTACTTTTTATTTAAATTAAGCTTTGCTTATTTAGTAACATTATTTTAAATATAAATCTTAAGTAACAATCTCGAAAAATATTTTAAAAATCTATAGATATTACACAGAGTGCAATTATTTCATGGCATTGAAAATGTAATGAGACTTTTCGGGTGATAAGAATAAGGCACATGCAAATAGTATGAGTTGCTCTCTCTCTCTCTCTCTCTCTCTCTCTCTCTCTCTCTCTCTCTCTCTCTCCCCTCTCTGTACTCTCCAACTATTCTCCAACTCGCGAACACTCCAACTAATCTCCAGCTGTCCAACTCTCAAACTCTCCAAATACTCTCCAACTACTCTTCATCTCTCCTACTAGTCGTCAGCTCTCCAACTACTCACCAACTCTTCAACTACTCTCCAACTCTCCAATTCTCCAACTAGTCTTTAAATCTCCAACTACTCTCCAACCCTCCAACTACTCTCCAACTCTTCAACTACTCTCCAACTCTCCAACTACTATCCAACTCTCCAACTACTCTCCAACTCTCCAACTAGTCGCCAGTTCTCCAACTACTCTCCAACTCTTCAATTCTCCAACTAGTCTTTAAATCTCCAACTGCTCTCCAACCCTCCAACTACTCTCCAACTCTCCAAATACTAACCAACTCTCTAACTACTCTCCAACTACTATCCAATTCTCTAACTACTCTTCAACTAGTCCTTAAATCTCCAACTACTCTCCAACTCTCCAACTACTATCCAACTCTCTAATTACTCTCCAACTCTCCAACTACTCTCCAACTCTCCAACTAGTCGCCATTTCTCCAACTACTCTCCAACTCTCCAATTCTCCAACTAGTCTTTAAATCTCCAACTACTCTCCAAGTCTCCTAATACTATCCAACTCTCTAACTACTCTCCAATTCTCTAACTACTCTTCAACTAGTCCTTAAATCTCCAACTACTCCCCAACTCTCCAACTACTATCCAACTCTCTAATTACTCTCCAACTCTCCAGCTACTCTCCAATTCTCTAACTAGTCTCTAACTCTCCAACTCTCGAACAACTCTCCAACTACTCTCTCCCTCTCACTCTCTCGAACTGTAAATATAATTATCATCCTGATAACATTCTAATGTACACATCAAAATTGAAACGTACAATTTGTAACCATAAATGACTCTACATGTAATGCAGCATTTTTCAACCAATCACAGTCATTCAGCATGTCGCAGCCCCCCCCCCCCCCCCCACTCTGCTACAACAAAGCGGCAATAGAGTGCTGGTAGCGTTAGTTTCGTGTGACATCTCGCTAAATCAGACCCCCTATACACATCTTTAAAAGCATTTTCAATGCTAAAAGCGTTAAACTTAGAAGTCGTCCAGTGCGCACTCTTAGGGTGCTATGTGGCAAAGAGTACGCAGTGAGAACCTTTCATAGAAGCTAAGAGTGCGCATGAGAGCGAAGTGAGATCACCAGCCCGGGCACATATCACAAGTGAATACAAGCTAAGAGTGCGCGTGCGCACTCTTACCAAATACGTGTTATTAGTCTATGATCACTATAATTTTCGTAAGCAAGCAAATCGGCACCATAACCTTTCAATAAAAACAAAATTTGGATCGTAAATTTCAGGTATAATAACATTCGTTGGGTGCCAATTAATCGCAAACCTTACAAAACGTGTTTTAAATTGTTAAAGAAAAATAAGATCAAACACGTCGAAAATCTGTTATTAGTCATAAAATTGGAAATAAATACCTTCACGAAGCGAGTTGTTATCCAATACCTTGACGCGACGAATGCCACTGAAAGGTTAGGTGGTGGTGCCAACACAAGAAAAAATAAAATAATTGAAAGCACTGCGTACTCTTTGGTAGCGCGCAATCTTTGGTGACTCTACCCTAATCATGATAAGGAATAGAATTATTTCAGAATTATATGCAATAACAGTGTGTATTATATTATGAAAAGTGAAGTATTAAAATATCAACCAGATGTGACTTGAGTTGTTTCACCGGCCGCCTTTCATACTTCTGGCAATATCCGTAGCAACGCTGTACTCAGTCGCTTCCGATAAATGTAAAGCGTGTGTTTGTTTATTGTATGTGTAAACGTGTGCTTGTAGTATGTGTGTAATGTGCGCATTGTAACTTTGGTTTTACAAACTTGGGGTGAGTTCCGATATTCACTGAAAGTACTGCGAACGTGACGTCATCCATGTAAATCAAATGGGACTCGAGTACTGCCAGCACTGGGCAGTTATATCAGAACGCAGCCAATATGGAGTACAAAAAAAGCCTCGCAAAGATAAAAAAAAAAAGATAAACACTTCATTATATAATGTTCAACCCATAAGTATTTATCCTCAATGAGCAAATTTCTCGCGTGAAGAACCTCCAACTTTTGTCGTCGCATTCCAATTGACCGGCTCGATTCGGCCTCCCGGATCGCAATCTCTCTCGTCATGGCAGACGCGGCTAGCGAACGCAAAAATTAGTTGATTCAATCGATAATATCTGCTCGAAATGTTCCGTAACCTAAATTCTTCATGGAACATAACGTGACCGCGACAGTTTTCTTGTTATTTATCGCTTTTCGCATAGCTCCGTATCTATTCGCGAACTATTATTATTTCCGTCTCAAAGTTCGATCCGCACGGATTCCCTATATGGTGTGGGTTAAATGCATTGAGTTCGTGAATTAATTACTATTGTATTTAGACAGTAAGGCTTGCGGAGTTTTCGCGAACTTCATTCCTGTATGTCTATACTATGGCATACAAACAAATCCATTTTTTTCTTCTAATAACGAGGTTCGTGCATATACTACCTTAAACTCACACGAAACATCGATTTGTCAAATGTAATCTTTCGGGCAAATTCGTTAATATTCAACAGCCTGACGGAGATGTCGTTATTTGTTTTTTGATGGTGATTTTATTAAATGGCGATGAATTCATATATAATATTTTGTTAATGGTTCGAAGTAATTTTAAAAAATGTATTTTTAATGATCAATATAATTTTGGAAATTGTTTTTCTCATACATGGAAAACGTCGAAGAGAATCAAACTTTTGCTTACCACATTGAGTAGGGTATCGTTTAACAGGGCAGTCGAAATCTCACTGTACGCAATTAGAAGAAAAAAAATCCAAAGCTCCAGGCACATACTATGAGCCTTCAAAGTAGTTGGTTCAGAGATCCACCCCAATCTATTCGAGTATCCCCTTCGCTTATTAATCTAAAATCATTCATGAGAATACCCGTGCAGAACTATCGACATGGATACACTCTGATTCGGACTAAGATCCTGGTTTCTCAATCGGGTTCCAGTCGGATATCGGCTCGGATCCGGGAGCGAAATGTAACGCTCCCTAATCGGATTCCAGCCAGGATCCTAATCCAGAACTATTGCGGACTCTTGTCAGAATCCAAATAGAAAATTTGTATAGGATCCAGACTAGAATCCCCAACATCTAGAACAAGATCTAGTTCGATATCGAATCAGATCCCAGGGATGAATTTAAAAATCACTAGGAGATACCGATCCGTATCAGCTGGAGACACCGGACGTTTTCTGAAATCATTTATTCAAGGATCTGAAAAAGATTAGGTATTGGTGCTACAGTTTAACTGTCAAAACTTATATATTTTAATAACAAAATTTCGAAAAAAAATTCTTTACATTTGATAAAAGTGTTAGAAAAAAACAATATATAAACCTTGAAAGACTTATATTTCCCGGAGAAACGTGATATAGGTTATTCATTCTAAGTAATTATGTTTAAATTAAATGGAGATCGTTGAAAGTAAGAAAATATGTATTTAATTTGATAAGAAAAATATATTTAATGCGTATTTGAAATACGTATTTCCAATTCTTGGCACCACGTATCCGCCTTATGGTACGTAGTGGGCGCCATCTGGATTCCGATGAGGATACCCCTTTTAGGAAATCTCCATGATATCCCGATCAGGATCCGATCGGAACTTAGGTATCCCTACGAAATTTCTGCACGGGTACTGTCAAGTGCTTTCAAGTACAATCATTCCGATTGCCATAAAATAATGCGTTTTAGAGAAAATTAAAAAAAAAATATATATACACGTGCATTAAATTGACGTAGCCATCCAATTGGAACCCCAAACTTGTCCCCCCTTCCTGATAGAAATGTAATGGGCCATCGCATTGCGTCCCTATACTAAAACGTCACGCTCCTCCATTGGATTCTAATTGGGTTTTCCAACGTACAGATCCCATCGCATTCTGTACGTTGAATTTTCTAAACAAAATATACAGATATAAAGAGTGTCTCAAAATGACTTGACATTTCAATTTATTAATAAAACGTATTATTTATTTGAAAAGTACGAATATTTTTATTTAAATATAAGCTACATTTTGGCATAATTCGCGGACTAATTTCATTTATGGTGCGCCCAATTGTTTCCTTGAGCTCCGCAATGGTCTGTGGCTCGTTGGCATACACTTTTCCTTTCAGAAAACCCCAAAGAAAAAAGTCCGATAGCGTCAAATCGCACAATCTTTGTGGCCGCGGCGCGAGATAAACTCGACCATGAAACTTCGTCTGCAATAACTGCATTGTTTCGCCCGCAGTTTGGCAGGTTGCGCTATTACGTTGAAAGAATATGACTTCCAAGTCCATGCCGTTGAATTCATTCCATAAAAAGTTGGTTATCGTGTCACGATAACGAACACCATTGACGGTAACCGCATTTCCAGCAGCATTCTCGAAAAAGTACGGCCCAATTCACTTCTCCAATTCAAAATTCGTACCAAACAGTGACACGTAGTAGATGCATAGAAAGCTGTTGGGTCACTTGTGGATTTTCGGTCCCCCAAATTCGACAATTTTGTTTATTTACGTAGCCAACAACTTGAAAATGCGCCTCATCGCTGTAGATGATTTTCTTCGAAAAATCACCATCGATTTGTTGATGCTACAAAATCCAATTGCCGAATGTACAGTGCTGCGCATGGTTTGCTGGCTGCAGTTCTTGTGTCAATTGGATATTGTAAGATTGGATATGCGCAGATCTTTCGTAAAAATTCGCTGCACAGAGCATCTAGAAATGTTCAATTGGTGAGCACGATTGCGAATCGAGGTGGAAGGACTTTCGTCAACACTCGCACTCACTGCGGCTATGTTTTCATTCGACCAACCGGTACGAGGAAGGCCACTGCTTTTCGCCGTCAGAATTGAACTACTAACCTCAAATTTTGTGATTAAATTCACCATAGTGTTGCGAGATGGTGCGTTGTGATGACCAAAAGACGTGTGGACTTTTCGAACCGTTTCTGCAAAATTTTCATCAGTTTTGTAGTGAATTTTCACAATTTCTATGCGTTGCTCGATCCTGTAATTCTTCACGACTTAACCTCAATACTTCCTGATGCCAGTTGTCAATGATTAGTACTCTATGTTCGCCACAAAAAAAAATGGCGCGCAATTTAAATGTCAGGTCATTTTAAGTATAAATTTTATATTAAAAAAATATATCTTAAATATCGATTTGAATCACATAACTGACAATCCACTTTAATTATCGTTTGTTATTTATTTCACTAGCCTTTGATATAATATCACCACACACGTATACACATTCACGAAACGTGCAGATGGTCTCGCAACACGCAGAGTTTTTTCTCGTGACTTTTCATATACTTTTGATTCAAACATGATAAGAATTCTCAAATGCGGTTAATCGAGGAACGGTGCAGAATCCACTTGGATCCCAATTAGGAATCCCTATATGCGATGTCACCAACATATCCCTACAGCGATGTCGGTGCATCGTGGGACTCCGCAAGAAATTTGTGCACATGATTACGAAAGGATCTTTTTTGGGAGATCCAACAAATTCCGTTTGAGAATTTCAAATAAATTTTTTTTTAAACGACGACCTTCGGAAAATAGCGCGGAATTTGCTTGGATTCAAATGTGGATTGCCTACGTGCGGCCTCCCTAGCGAATCCCTATAAGGATGTGGTAGGATCTGGGACCTCCGCAACAAATTTCTTCACGGGAATTTTTAATTTGAGCGAAACTGGTAAATGTGCGATCGGGCTTTGGCTCTGGTGGTACTTCGAGTTAAGCAGCGTTGTGCATTAGCCATGCACCGGCTGGCTTATCAACCAACGAGCGGAAGAACAATACTTCTGATGCCTTGGTGTAGATACTCAAGTAAAAGTCTGTGCGCAGACTTGTTGTAACTTAACCTAACTTCCGTTGCTCACTCGATTAAATGAGACTTAGTTTTCTAGTTTTTTTTTTTCCTGCAAATCGGCTCAACACTTTTTCAGCTGGAATTGTTTTTTAAAAATTTCATTCTCCATGTCCAGCAATGACATATGAGAGAATCGTTCCTGAAGCATTGTATTTCTAAGCCTCATTTGGGTGCTTATTAATTTTCAACTTTTGAAAAATAACCGCGTCACCCCGCCATTCCCTTATATCATTAAAAAAAAAAAAACGAACTCGTAATATTTACAACTTTTATGTATCCATATTGCTTATATGCCTAATGAGGACTTTAAAAACGTGCTACATCTAATTCCAAAGTTCTATTCTCCTCTCCACTCCTTCGCCACGCCACAATCCAAAGCTCTCGTACTTGATGCAAATAATCAGGGCTTCAGCTGACCCTCACACTGCACGATGGATGGTGAAGGCAATTTACTGTCTTAAACTTTTCATGTTTGAGGACCAGTTTAAAATGACAAAACAGGAACCGAAAGCGATAACTGATATTTGTGTTTTCGTTGTTGTAATTTATATAAGACGCTGGTTTCGAGCTGCCGCGGCATGTTCGGTACCACGAAATCATTTGTGGCTCTTAAAAGAACTTAAAAACTTTGAAAACATAAACAAAGCTATGTCATTCGTTTATTAATTTGTTCCTTTATGCCTGCTTGAGTAAAAGTTAAATAAAATTAATCGTCTATTTGACTTTCGTTATTTTTTATTGACTTTTTTCCAGGGTGAGGGCCGGGGCACCAGGTTTTCTAGGGGTGGCCGGGCCCACCGCAGCCCCCTCCTGACTACACCAATTTCCGCATGCGTCTGGCCCCTGTGCTTTGCGGGCGTGAATTTTTGAAAATATTCAATTCGCATATCTTTTGTTTGAGTGTGCCGATTGCAATGATATTAAAACTAAATGTTACTTCAAGTTAATATCTATATTTTTCTGAAAACTCCACCCAGATTGGGCCAGTAGTTTTTACGCGATGCGTGCACGAACAAACAGACAAAAATTCTAAAAATGGACCTAATTTAGAGTTACTTATAAATGAATTCCGAATTACGACGTTAACAACAAGTTTAACGAGTACGAAAGATGAAAAATTCGATTCACATAGATGAAATTGTACGTAGGAAGATAATAAATAAGTTGTCGATACGAACTGACCTGATACCGTTCAAGCGATCCATCCTTGTCGCCAAGGGCGTTTCCGCAGCTGTCCTTCCTGGCCCCTCGCATTTCTCACCCGCCGCTTCTCAATCTCGTACAATCACACTGTGACAAACGAAAACAAACAAAAAAAAAAAAACAGTGATTGATTGCAAATTAAAAGACAAAACGATACAAGAAAGTCATAAATTTGAATAATAAGTTGGTCTTGTTTTCGTCGGTTTCAGGTCGTTTCCGTCTCCGGTTCACAACGGCGTACACAATGGATCGTCGATGAGTTGTTCGTCACAAGGTAAGGCACGAATGGACCGAGACATTTTTTTTCCATTTCAACTGTCTTTTTGTTTTTTTTTTTGTTTTATTATTATACAGTGAAACGTCGTCTATACGTTTTTCACTTATACGTTTTTATCATTGAGGGAAGTTTACCGTTGAGAGGCATGAAAAATGCATGAACATCGGGAATTTTCTTTTTAATATAAAATAAATACTTTTGGAAATGAGTTTCAACGCATTTTATTCCTCTATCAACGGAGAGTAAATACCAATTTTATTTATAACAAAAAAATCCAAAATGGCGGCTCAAGCTCCCATCAAATAAAGTCATGCGCGGCGGCGTGTTTTGGTCTGCGCGGGGCAGACGAAATACCAGTGTGAACGCTGAAAATTTGGGTGATTTTCGGGAATTTTTTGGAAGAAAAATACTCAATTAAATGTTTCGGAAAATTAAGAATATATTTGGCTATGTTTGACCTAAATTACATAATTTTTTCATAGAAAAATATTGAGATCCAAGCGACTTATGTGCTGCCTTAGGAGGCGCCAAAAAAAAAAAAAGTTCCTCCACTGCTGACATGATTTCGGCCGATTGAGTAGCTGAAAGCGAAAAAGGAAAAAATGTCGTTAAACTGGAAGGTATTTTCTGTACAATGACGTAAGATTTTCGAAAAATATCAAAATCTAACAAAATGGCGTAGTTATGAAAAAAAAACGTCTGTTTTCTTGCCTATAAAATGGTCATTTTTTTCGATGCCAAATCGTCAATTTTCATCCAATCAATAATATCCTACGTCATTGTAGAGTAAATATATTCAAGAGTACTCAGTTCAAATTTCAAGTCAATCGGATAATTGCTCTTTGAGTTACGATGTCAGCAAATTTGAAAAATCTCATTTCGAGAAAAACGCGTTTAAAGATTTAACTATCGATTTTTGCAAGATCAAATGATATTTATCATAAAAACCCAAAACCCAAACCCAATAAAAACCCAAACAAACTGTTGAAAAAGGCAAAAAAAAATCGATTGTTTGAAAGTGTCACACTGGTATAGCCCCTTGATTATAAATCTTAAGTAACAATCTCAAAAAAAATATTTAAAAAGACTTAAACTTAAAACTCGTCCCATGCGCACTCTTAGGGTGCTGTGTTGCAAAGAGTATACAGTGAGAACCTTTCATAGACGCTAAGAGTGCGCATGAGTGCGGAGTGAGATCATCGGCCCTGGCACATATAACATGTGAAGGCCCCAAATCTGACGTAGCGTGCGCACTCTTTGGGTGCGTACTCTTATCAAATACGTGTTTTTTTTTTAGTCTATACGTGTTTTCTTTACTCCAACAACATTTGGATCACAAATTACGAGTACAATAACATTCGTTGGCTGCAAAATACTCGCAAACCTTACAAAACGTGTTTAAAATTGTTCAAAAATAAGATCGAACACATCGAAAATCTATTATTAGTCATAAAATTGAAAATAACCCGAGCAGAAATCTAATCAGGCTGCCTGAGGATCCATCAGGACCGGATCAGGGATCAATAAGGCGCCCGGATCAAGTACGCCTGATTTGAGCCAGACAGGGGCCTGAGCAGGGATCAATAAGGCGCCCTGATCAGGCACGCCTGATTTGCGCCAGACAGGGGCCTGAGCAGGGATCAATAAGGCGCCCTGATCAGGCACGCCTGATTTGCGCCGGATAGAAGCCTTATCAGGTATCAATAAGGCGCCCTGATCAGGCACGCATGATTTGCGCCGGACAGGGGCCTGAGCAGGTATCAATAAGGCGCCCTGATCAGGCACGCCTGATTTGCGCCGTATAGAAGCCTTATCAGTTATCAATAAGGCGCCCTGATCAGGCACGCATGATTTGCGCCGGACAGATTGGGCCGGAAAGATTGGGACGGTCATCGCCAAAACCGGAACAAAAGCTAAACGATCAAGTCAAGTAAAATAAAAACTTAAACTTAAAAAAAATGTTTTCATATGTTTCATATTTTTAATAACGTTAGTAAACTTGATAACGTGTAACTGCGATAATAATTTAATAAATGTTTATCTATTTTTGAACAAAAAATTAATCAAATGATTGAGCCAGATGACACACATGTCTCAGGCTGGATGAGGCACCTGATCCGGGCCAGATAAGTTGCTTGATCCGAGCCAGATATAGTGCCTAATCCGAGCCTGGTAAGGTGCCTGATCCGAGCCTGATAAAGCGCCTGATCAGAGCCTGATAAGGTGCCTGATCCGGACCTGAATTTGCAAAAGCGTTACATCCCTGATCAGGGCCGGACTAAATTTGCCTGATCCGGTCCGGATTTGCTATTGTGGCAGCCTGATCCGGTCCGGATTTCACCCTGAACAAATTTCTGCTCGGGAAATAGCTTAACGATGCGAGTTGTTGTCCAACACCTTGACACGACATATGCTACTGAAAGATTAGTTGGTGTTGCCAACACAAGAAAAAATAACACAATTGAAAGCACTGTGTACTCTTTGGTGGCTCTACCGCATGCAAAATCAGTGGATCTCAAAATCGTTGAAACAAGTAGATCTTGAAAATCGATTTGAAACACATGACTGAAACTCCGATGTATTTATCATATGTTTCTTATTTTACTGCACTTTGACAAGATATCACCACACACGTACACGATTACAAAGCGCACTGGTTATACTTTAACAGGCCGAGTTTTTTTTTTTACTTTTCGCATATTAAGGATTCGAACGTGGTAAGAATTTTCAAGCGGCGTTCATCGGAGAGCAGAATCCAATTAAATCCCAATGAGGATTCTTTATGTGCGTTGTCCCGTACAAATCCCTGCAAAGATGCGGGTGGATCTTGGGACTCCCCAACAAATTTGTGCGCGTAATGACGAAAGGATACGGTTTTTTTTTTTTGGAAGATCCAGCAAAAACCGGTTGAGAATATCAAATTTAAAAAATTGTCAAACGACGTGAATTGGGAAATAGCGCGGAATCTACTTGGATTCTAATAGGATTTGATAGGGACGCCGCACTCAGGGAGTCCGCATTGGAATCCAAGTAGATTCCGTCCTATTTCCCGATTGACGTCGATTGAGCATTTTTTATTTGAAATTCTCAAACGGAATTTTTCTAGAACGCTCCAAAAAAAAAAAAATATCCTTTCGTGATCCCGTGCACAAATTTGTTGGAAAGTCCCAAGATGTACTCGCACGTCTATACGGATTAGTTAGGGACACCGCACGTAAGAATTCCTGATTGGGATCCAATGAAATTCTGCACTCTTCTTCGATTAACGCCTTTTCAGAATTCTTACCACGTCCAAATCGAAAATATGTTAAAAGTTGGGAGAAAAAAAAACTCGGCGAGTTCGACCATAACCTGCACGCTTAGTGAGCGTGTACGGGTGTACTGATATTATGTCGAAATGCAGTAAAATAAATGACAAAAGTTCATTAAAATGGATTTCCAGTGATTGGATTCAAATCAACTTTTAAGATATAATGTTTTAAAGAGTTTTGGGACAATTGGTGAAGTGTTACCATTTGATTCAAATTTATACAGTAAATTCTTCCTCATATACTCAATACACCTTCCAAATTTTGAAACGATCATCTTTACCGTTCCTATTCAAGTTAAAATTAAAAAAAAAAACCCTTCTTAAGGCCATGTGTCACACGTGCAGTCGGTAAAAATCCTACTGCCAAGTATTCTCCTAGACGGATCATACTTCGGGCAAAAGACGAGAAGCCGTTGTTCGTCGTTCAACAGAGCGGAACGTGTTTCTTTTCTCTTTTCCCAAAAATCAACCGTTACAGAAATCATTGGGAATCTGCAAGTCAGCCATCTCTCTCGCACTCATGGCCGCTCGGTCGGTGTGACACTTGGCCTTAACATGAGGAGATATTTTTAACTGCTTACACTCATCGCTGAATGGCAGTTTTACGCACGAAATAGTGTGAAAAAAATGTTCAAAATGTTGTGAAAAACTGTCAAGTCACTCAGTACATTATGAACAATTCGTCATCAGTGTCATAATGTTAAATGCTCTATGTTAAAAAGTGTTTCTTCAATTGGCAAATTTTATTAAAAACGTTGTAGACGATCGATTTCAGATTTGAAGGGTACATTTAGTATATGGCAAAGAATTTGCCGTATAAACATTTCGTCATTTGTCCCGAAACTCCTTAACAAAAAATTACGACTCTAAAAATCATCATCCCGAGCAGAAATTTGTTCAGGGTGAAATCCGGACCGGATCAGGCTGCCACAATAGCAAATCCGGACCGGATCAGGCAAATTTAGTCCGGCCCTGATCAGGGATGTAACGCTTTTGCAAATTCAGGTCCGGATCAGGCACCTTATCAGGCTCTGGTCAGGCGCTTTGTCAGGCCCGGATCAGGCACCTTACCAGGCTCGGATTAGGCACTATATCTGGCTCGGATCAAGCGACTTATCTGGCCCGGATCAGGTGCCTCATCCAGCCTGAGACATGCGTGTCATCTGGCTCAATCATTTGATTAATTTTTTGTTCAAAAATAGATCAACATTTATTAAATTATCGCAGTTACACGTTATCAAGTTTACTAACGTTATTAAAAATATGAAACATATGAAAACATTTTTTTAAAGTTTAAGTTTTTATTTTACTTGACTTGATCGTTTAGTTTTTGTTCCGGTTTTGGCGATGACCGTCCCAATCTTTCCGGCCCAATCTGTCCGGCGCAAATCATGCGTGCCTGATCAGGGCGCCTTATTGATACCTGATGAGGCTTCTATACGGCGCAAATCAGGCGTGCCTGATCAGAGCGCCTTATTGATCCCTGGTCAGGCCCCTGTCCGGCGCAAATCATGCGTGCCTGATCAGGGCGCCTTATTGATACCTGATAAGACTTCTATCCGGCGCAAATCAGGCGTGCCTGATCAGGGCGCCTTATTGATCCCTGCTCAGGCCCCTGTCTGGCGCAAATCAGGCGTGCCTGATCAGGGCGCCTTATTGATACCTGATAAGGCTTCTATACGGCGCAAATCAGGCGTGCCTGATCAGGGCGCCTTATTGATCCCTGCTCAGGCCCCTGTCTGGCGCAAATCAGGCGTACTTGATCAGGGCGCCTTATTGATCCCTGATCCGGCCCTGATGGATCCTCAGGCAGCCTGATTAGATTTCTGCTCGGGATGCTGACGACATTTCTATCTGATAATTTATATACTAAACAATTCTGGATGTCTGATATAAATCTGTTTATGAAAAAAATCCGATATAAACTTTTTTAATATCCTAAGATTTATACCTTTTCAAGATCTATTCATTTTGTATATCTATATATCTTGTACAGAACATTCAACGTATAGAATGCGATGGGATCCATCAAGAATCGTATCGTATTCTGTTCGTTTATGTAAGAATGCTCCAAGATTGAAATTGGATTCACACATTCGATTATAATGGGGAATCCCGATTAGAATCCAATGTACGAGCGTGACGTTTTAGTGTAGGAATCGAATGCGATGAGCCATTGGATCAGGAAGTAGGCACAAGTATAGGAATCCAATTGGTTCCATACGACAATTTCTGCACGGGAATTTGAATAATATTCAGGACAAAAGCAAAATCGTCAAGCTCTGCGTCAAGCAATTCTCCAGAGCCTGATGCTTGGTTCTTTTGTCCTAAAAAAAAAAAAAAAAAGAAAACTACGATCTATGAGTAAACTGGTTTGGAAAATTTGTGAGGTTAACGTTGACCTTGAACGTTCAAGATACCCGAGGATCGTCGCTCTCCTACAGTTTTAACACGTTTTTGCTTGTTATTTTGTTTGTTTCCGGTTCGGAAATCAGGTGTGATGGTGAAACAGGAGGCGAGGGACGACGGTTACGAGACGAGTCACGATCCGGAAATGCGAAGCAACGGCGGTGACAGTAGTCAGCAATATCATACACCGCTAACACCTCACACACCACACACGCCTCACACACCGCACACACCTCTAACGCCGATCTCGGCAACGCCGCATCAGCCCCAGCAACCCGGCGCAAACGCTGCCACCCTCGGACAGGTTAGTAATATTTTTTTTTTTTCCCCCTCGTACAATCTCAAAACGAGACAAAAAAAACCCCCCATTGTTGACGTTCTCGTTATAATTTTGAAAGGTCTCGAACTTTCGGTTCGTGAAATTTATTTTTGTTCGTGGCTTTTTTTTCAAGGTTTCGGTAAAATGCGAGGCTTCCGTGGATCCTTATTCGTTCGTGGACGAAGAAATGTCGATGAGCGGGGGCATGAGAACGGCCAGCAGTCCGGGTGACAATAATCACGAGAACATGACGTGTCCTGGTGGCGCACAGTCAGGCATCGTTACGCCGACCTCACCCTCCCCCGGTCCAATGACCACTCAACATCATCTCAATCTTGCCGCAATGAACGGCGTGAATCCCCTTCAATTGCCTCATCAACCGAAGAAACGGGGTCGGAAGAAAAAATCCGAGATGATACTCACACCCGAAGAGTAAGTTTTGACATCTCTTCTCGTTCCTCGGTGAGAAGAAGAAGCTTTTCTTTTCCTTCGTTCAGATCCTCATGGGAACGTGTTCAGAATACTACGAAACTTCGAAAAAAAAAAAAGCAAAAAAGAAAAACTGGCATTCATTGAAAATGTCCGGGAGTGCGTGTGCGTACGGATTTCGCACCCAATCGTTTCTGCGCAATTTTAAATGCTGCGATGAAATTTCCCGATGCGCGAAGAATACAATAGAAATTTGAATTAATCAAAGAATTCTGTAAACGCCCCCGAACTCCATGATGTTGAAATCTTTTCTGTCTCATTTTTTTTTCAAATTTTCTTTAACAGCTTTGAGGTATTCCTTGTACGAAGCTGAATACAATCAACTCGTATTCGTTTACAATTACGAAAAAAAATACATCTCAGTATATTTCACTGTGAGAAAAATTTATTTATTTAATTTGAATCTAATCTGTATTTAATTTGAATATATTTCTAACATTGCCAGGTTTTTTCAGCTTAATGTACCCCCAATAGCCCAGTAAATTTTCAAATTGATCCATCCAAACCGTTCTTCCGGACCGATTGATCAAAGTTTTACAAAACAATTACAGGAATCGTTCCTGTATCGTATCGTTCTAAAACATCGTGTAATTAATCATCAAAATGGAAAGAACAATTTTTTTCCAACTTTTTCACAACTTTGCACTAGGTTACTCGTTAAATTCGAGAAAAAAAAAAATTCAACAAAATATATATCTTTGATTTTGTTTTGAAATCTGTAAAACATTTCAGGAAACAATACTGACTCATATTAGACACGATTCGACCTTTTAGCGTACCATAATTTCATTCATCCTCAATTGCATCAATTAAAAGTTTATTTAACGTAACTCAATATTTTCTGCGACGGTTATTAACTTGACAAAAAAACAGTTTTTCTCAAAACTCATCTTTTTTTCAGAAGAAAATATAAGTCAGTATTGTTTCCTAAAAAGTTTTGCAAATTAAAAAAAAAAAAACACTTTAAATTTTAATTTTTCGAAATTCTTTTTCTTGAATTTAACAAGTAACTAGTGCAAAGTTGTGAAAAAAGTCCAAAAAAAAAATCGTCTTTTCATTTTGATGATGATGGCACGATGTTTAGGATGGCACGATGTTTAGTTCCTTTGTTTTGTAAAATTTTGATCAATCGGTCTGGAAGAACGATTTGAATGGATCAATTTGAAAATTTACTGGGCTATTGGGGGTACATTAAGCTGAAAAAAAAACCTGGCAACGTTAGTTTTTCCATGAATATTTGTAAAGTATTGGTAGATTGAAACACGAGAAAAAGTCATTTTTTTGTACTTTTTTCAAATTGCTTTTAAAGGTGGAAAAAAAATTGTTTCTAAAAAATCAATGAAAGGGTCCTGTAGGGAATGTATTCAAGTTTTCAAACCTGCCACTTAATTCCCTGTGCGATCATTGCTTGCTGAGATATCGATGATCAGAGATCCTTTTTCATTCAAAGTGCGATATCTCAGCCAAAAATTGACCTAGAGAGACTGACAAAAAACGAAATTGTAACTGAATAAACAAGCTGACAGGCCTATATCTTGATTGAACTGAAAAAAAATTTCGCGAGCCTGTGGGCCCCTGAAAAAAAAACAAAAAATTTTGAAAATTTCTGTCTTGCGCCATATCTTATGATTGCGAGATAACTGTAGCTCATAAAAAATCTTGCCAAAAGATCTCACAAACTAGAGACTTGAAGCTTCAAAATGCTTTTTTTTTTCATCTCGATACAACCATTCTTCACAGAGATACAGCGCTCCAAAAAAACACTAAACAAAAGTGAAGAAATTTTCTCCTCCTTCAATTCTTTGGAGCCACAATTGGTTAGCCACAATTCAAGGTAAATTGAATTGGCGAAGTCTTTGTATAATAAAAAAAAAAGTAATACAAATTTCAAGAAAAAAAAAAGGGATGAGAACGGTGAGGACGTTTCCTCACCGTTCTCATCCCTTTTTTTTGGAAATTGGAAATTCTTGTTTAAGAAATTGGAATTTCTTGTTTAACAGTTTTTATTCGTCACGTTGTTCGCAGGGCTGAACTCGCGGAGGCGAAAAAACGAGCCAAGACGTACAAGGAGAGAAAGAAGCACGACAGATTTGACGGTATGCCGGAGGAGGAAGTGTGCAAGAGAGTACTTCCCGATCACCTCACTAGCAATCTTGACATCATCATAGTGAGTCTCTTCAATTGGACATTATGAACGTTTTTTTCCTCTCTCTCTCTCTCTCTCTCTCTCTCTCTCTGATTTCATCTCGTGAATGAAAAATGCGAATCGAACAATTTCTTCTTTTCTTTTTTGGAAATGCAAATATTTTGTTTATTTAAAAAGTCGACAGTAGTCTTATCCACGACACACGCAACATTTACCCGCGTCAATACTTCGATGGGTAACTGGATAGTGGCGTATATTGGCTTGCGCGCTGACTACCGAGTGGGACGATGAGTGGACTGAGTTTCATGACTAAAAACCAGTGTAAACCAAGCCGCTCGTATCGGCACGGGTCTCCCACAGTTTCGCGGTGCGCTCCGTGCAAACGCGATACACTTGCGGTTAACAGATGTGCATAATTTATGCAACCCCTAAAATATCAATAAACAGTACTGTATCATTGGCAGTAACTATGGCCATCAAATATTATTAGCCCGTTCAGGTGAATATCAAATATGGTTGAAAACACCATAGATTATTCTCAGTGCAGGAACAAGAACTAGTGCAGATAGGTCTGGGATAAAAAGCGAAAGGAACGAGATCGTGTTTTTTTTTTCTTCATATTCGATCGATATATTTATTGGCTGCATTTAATTAAAATTCAATTGAACGAGAAGTGCATAGAAAGTAAAGTGCTCGCGTGATGGAGCAACGAACGAAAGTGGCTACGAAAATCCAGGAAGAATCGATACCGCGGGAATATTCAAAGGAGATGCAGAACAAAGATGGCTGATTTCATGATTTGTAACGTGCATCGTTGCAACGATTTCAATCGTGATCACAAATGTTTTTTTTTGTTTCGTGAATTTAGGTTCCAGATCTCTAGACGAGGATTAAAAAAATATATCTTCGATATTTTTAGCCTAAATCTGTCGAAAAACACATTAGGGCGATTAAATTTAAAAAAATGTTCGTTGCGTCCGAACGATGCGAGCTCTAAAATCATTTAATTTTAACGAGAATTACAAACAAAAATATTTTCCACTCCTAAGGCTACCGTGTTCGGGACCGCGAAGCTGAACATTAGGTAGAGGAAGGTGGGGGTACAATGTGTCGCCTTTTTTTTAACGAATTTTTACTCTTACCAATGTAGTCGGGATTAGAAAAAAAAAGGTGATAGCCGACTATTATACGACGTTGAAGTTTGCATCGTTGGGATGCATCAAAACTAAATTCTTTTTAACTGTTCGATTTTTTTTTTGGCTGGAAATATCATCCAAACGTTTTTACGTATTCCTTTTCGGAGATTCGCGATCTCAATTTACAAAAAAAGCCTTTGGATAAGCATAAAAATAAAGAAATGAAAAATGAACGAAGAGATCGTTGTGTTCCAACGTTGCAAACTTCAAACGTCATACTTTTATAGACCTTTGGGCGTACAATGAAGCTACCATTTTTTTTTTAATTGAAAATACCCAAATAAAGGGAACGAAGAAACTTTGAGGATTGGAAAAAAATTGACACATTGTACCCCATGGGTGGGATACAGTGTAGGTACAGTGTGTCAAGCACTGCGAAACGCGGGGTACAATGAGCCGGTTGTACCGACAACATTGGGAGTCGACTCATTGTGCCCCACAACTCGATGAAAAATTGTGCCTCACAACTCGATGACACATTGTGGCCCCAACAACTCGATGACACATTGTGCCCCACAACTCGATGACACATTGTGGCCCCAACAACTCGATGACACATTGTGCCTCAAAACTCGATGACACATTGTACCCCACTAATGAATTAAACTACGAATGGAAAGACACATTTTTTTTTTTCAAGGCTCAAATTAATTTTTTATTTTTAATAATTCTTTGTGAGCTGCTATTGACTTTCTTTTAGGCCTGACAAAACTTAATATAAATCACGGTCCAACACAAAAAATTTCGGAACTTACGAGCTACAAGCCTCCGGGAAATTGCACGTGACACACAGTGCCCCGTGACTGCGCTTCTTCGAAGCGTCGTCATTATTTTGTTTCCTCTTTTTCGTCGTCGTCATATTATATGCCAACGAACATTGAGAGTCGACTCATTGTGCCCCACAACTCGGTGACACAGTGTACCCCACTAGTAAAATATTTCATTATTGACGAAAATAACTATTAAGGCGAAAATAACTATTAAAATAACTATTAAATTATATTTCATTATTGACCTGAATTAGCCGGTTCGAAAAATCGATATTTTGAGGAATTTTTTTCGGGTAAAAAAAAAGCAAGTTTAGCGAAATTTTCAGATTATTTTATTACATGTCTGAACATAAGAAAACAATTTTTTTTAAAGAAAAATATCAACAGGCAACCGATTTTTATGCACATTCGTGCCACTGCTGTTTCCATGCGGCGTGACAAATGGAGCTCGTAATTTTCATCTGAAACAAAAAAACCAAAAACCATTTTAATTGTGACATATTTTTCTTCTATATGAACTAAAAAAAACGAAAAAAATTTTGAAATTTGAATGTTTTTTTCGGGTTTGAAGTAGAAAATGTGCTTTTTGTGAAAAAAAAATTATTTCAACTTGCTAAAAAAATTGTTAAGAATTTTTTTTCGACAATCTTTTTAGTTCAAATAGAAAAGAAAACGATACTGAAGCGAACAAGCTTTGGTTTGTTTCGATTGGACTTCTAGTTTTCTTGTAATCAGATACGCCAAATTAGAAAAATCGTAAAAACGAAAACTCGAGAAAACGGGCGCCCTAACTGCCCGAGCGCCCGTATACCTGCTCGCCACTCCACTACGTTCAGTGCTGTATCTTTGGAAATATTTCGAATTGGGCTATAAAACTTTGTCTAGACATTCTTAGATACATCAGGAATAGATTTAAACAATTTAAAAAAAATCGATTTTTTGGACCTTCTAATTCAGGATCCGGCCTTAATTAAACTACGAATGGAAAAACACAAGTCATTGAGTGCATTATATTATAAATAATAAAGCTATCGATCGGGACCGAAAACCCGAGCCGCTACAGAAAATTACGTTATATTCGACGTTTCCCGACAAGCGAATTTTTTTTCTTCCGAGCCACAATTCAATTTTTAACAATTCTTTGTGAGCTGCTATCGACTTTCCTTTAGGCCTGAAGAAACTAAATATAAATCACGGTCCAGGACAAAAAATTTCGGTTTTTACGAGCTACAAACCTCCGAGAAAGCGCCTGTGGCTCACAGTGCCCCGTGACACATTGTGCCCCACTCTCCCCTATACAACAGCGATACGAAAATCGAAAAAAAAAAATGGTTAAAGATTGCATCGTTCACGGGGGCCACGTGTATAGAAGGGTATGTCTTGAAATTTGCAATTGCTTTATCGGTTCTCCATTTCCTCGATCTCGCGTGTCTCTGCGATACTCGTTCTTTTATTTCATTTACGTTTTTTTTTTTGTTCTCATTTTACCGCCAATTTCGTCACCTCACTTCCGATCATTTCGATTGCTCGTTGAACTTGTTCGACGGGGCACTGGCGCAGCGTGTGAACAGAGCCAGCGGCATCGATGTACACAATGACGCGATCCTACGATACACATACACACCGACATTTTTAGGGGATATACAATCGTTGCCAATAATTGCTCTCTCACTCCCACACTCTCTCTCTCTCTCTCTGGCTCTCTCAGCGGGTATTTTCTGGATTTGAAACTCGGAGCTCCGGTTCATTGCTCGAAACGCGACGATCCGAGGAAATTCGGTTATTTCGTCGACGCGTTGTAATCGCGGTCAAATGGTCGTTAACCCCCTTCCCTTCCTCCCGCCCTTATACCAACGTCCTCACGCAAGTTTCACGGTATGACCATTTTATACGCGCAGTTGCACGGTTCATACATGCATATATATATATATACAGGGTGTCACAAAAGTAACGGGACGCCTGAATATTTCCGCAGGTAAGACAATTTCCCAAAATGTTGAGGTCGTTCTCGAAGTAACTTTTCCCAAGGAATTCAATGGTGACCTTCATTTTGACCTTGGCGATGTCCTTCAAGGTTATTTCAAGGTCAACTTTTGTTTTTCAAATGGGAACCCCCTTTTTTTGACATCGGGAAATCGATAGAGGGGGAAATTTTACGTACAGATATGTACTTAAGTCACCGGTCCCCTTTGACCTTGAAGGTCACTGCAGGGTTAATTAAACTTAAACACAGTATAGATACCTCGGACAAGCATAGAAGCTTCTTAATTAACCCTACAGTGACCTTCAAGGTCAAATTCGACCGATGACTTGAGTACATATCTGTACGTCGAATTTCTCGTTCTATCGATTGCGGATGTCAAAAAGGGAGTTTTCATTTAAAAAAAAAAAAAGTTGACCTTGGAATCACCTTGAAGGTCATGGTCAAGGTCACGATCGAGGTCACCACTAGACGCGCCTTGTTAAAATTGATAACTTTGGTCTTAACGATAGAATTTAAGAAGCTTCTATTCTTGTCCGAGGTATCCATACTGTGTTTAAGTTTAATTAACCCTGCAGTGACCTACAAGGTCAAAGGCGACCGGTGACTTAAGTACATATCTGTACGTAAAATTTCCCGCTCTATCGATTGCCGATGTCAAAAAAGGGGGTTCCCATTTGAAAAACAAAAGTTGACCTTGAAATAACCTTGAAGGACATCGCCAAGGTCAAAATAAAGGTCACCATTGAATTCCTTGGGAAAAGTTACTTCAGGAACGACCTTAACATTTTGGGAAATTGTCTTACCTGCGGAAATATTCAGCTGTCCCGTTACTTTTGTGACACCCTGTACGTATATGGCATATGGAGCTTATACTGTCGTTGTTGTTTCGGCAAAACAGCGTTTACATATTCATATCGAGTGTAAACCTATCTTAAAGACAGATCAACCCTTGGCAAAATCTTATATTTTTTTTTGTTCACGTTATTTCCAAATCGTATAACAACGAATCAACATAATCAAGATCAATGATTCAACATTTCAAATGAATCTTTCATCGAGAGGTGAAACGGGGCGCGATCAGGATCTTTATAAAGGGTGTCACAAGATGACCTGGCATTTTGAAATGCCGAAATCTTTGACAACTGGCAACATAAATTATTGAGGCTTAGTCATGGAGAATTAGACGATCGAGGAACGCACAGAAATTGTGAAAATTCACTACAAATATGGCGCAACCTGCCACACTGCGGGCTAAACAATGCAGTTATTGAAGACGATGTTAATTGGCCATCAAGATCGTGCGATTTGACGCTATTGGACTTCCTACTTTGAGGTTTTTTGAAAGGAAAAGTGTATGCCAATGATCCACAGACCATACTGGAGCTCAAGGAAGCAATTGGACGCACCATTAATGAAATTAGCTGTGCAATTGTGCCAAAATATTATTGAAAATTTCGTCAAAAGAGTGAACGTTTACGAATAGGGACGAGCCGGCCATTTGTCGGATATTGTGTTCCACACAGAACCTTCGTGTATGTCCCTTATATTAAGGGATCATCACAGTGTAACAGGTCGAAAAAAGATGATTTTCGCGATTTTTTTTTATCTATGGTTAAAATACGCTAATCAGTCTGATTTTTTTTTCTTATGTCAAAGCAAAGCACTCATGAAGAACAGAAAATAAATTTTTAAACGTTTAACTTTATTCTTTTTACATTTTTTTAACGGTTGAAAATGTCTTCGAAAAAAAATGACTCCTTACGGTGTACACGGTTGTGGCTGAATATTGTATTGTATTAGGACTTGGAATTAATTCGTAGCGTTTTTTAATGAAAAAAAAATATTTATTTTAAATGAAAATAAAAAAATACGTTAATGAAAGTATTGCCCATCGTTTTCTACTACTTTTGACCACACGGAGAGAATTAAAAAGTAATTTTTGTCGTGAATTTCACGGTAAAAACTATTGTGATATATTTCAATGTGGTGACAAGTGAGAAAAGCATAATAATTCGTATGCGACAAGTTTTTTTTAACGCACGTTACAGAAAATTTCAAATACGTAGCTAAAATTTTACTATACAAGAAGGGTAGCGCGCACGGTAATTTTTACCGAGAGCACAATACATTTTCCTATAACACTCATTAAATTTTATAATAAATCTTAAAATAACTGTTATAAAGACGATACGTTTTTTATAGATATTTTTGAAAGGCATAAAATAATAAAATGCACAGTAAAATTTCGCTGATATTATATATTTTTTAAATTTAAGTTTTACGTATTTTGTTACACATCAAAATTTACTAGAAAATCTGGCAAAATTTTCTATCTGAAGAAGAAATTTTATTTTATTTTCGTGAAAATCTGTGTTTTACTCAGTAATAATAAGCGAAGTTTCAGGGTTGTCATCTGGTTACCGTTACTGCACGGTAATTTTTAACATTTAATTCTCTCCGTGCATCTTTCGGACAGGGTACGAATACCGTGTCGGAAGAACGCCTCGTCTTTAGATGCAATCCACGAATCGACCCATTTTTGACAATCTTCGTAAGAAGTGAACTTTTGCTCAGACAGGCTATGAGCCATCGAACGCAACAAATGGTAATCAGAAGGAGCGATATCTGGAGAATACGGCGGATGGGGTCGGACTTCCCATTTAAGTGTTTCCAGATATGTTTGTACCGGTTTTGCGACGTGCGGACGAGCATTGCCGTGCAGCAAAATGACTTTGTCGTGTCTTTCGGAGTATTCCGGCCATTTTTCTTTCAATGCACGGCTCAAGCGCATCAATTGCAGTCGGCAGCGATCCCCAGTTATGGTTTCATTCGGTTTCAGAAGTTCATAATAAATCACACCCCTATGATCCCACCAAATACAGAGCAAGAGCTTAGACCCATGGTTATTTGGCTTTGCCACTGATGTTGATGGTTGGCCGGGCTTAACCCATGACTTTCTGCACTTCGGATTGTCGTAATGGATCCATTTTTCATCACCAGTGACCATTCGATGCAAAAAACCAATGCAAAAAGTAATGAGGTAAAACTCCCCGCGAAAACACTTTATTCGGCACAAATGTTGACATATTCAATAAATTATAAAAGTGTTGTTATTTACGTTTCAAAAAGAGGTTATGTACAGCAAATGACATTCAATGATAGCTGTTTCACGATGAATACATTACTGTCGGTAACAACGAAATACTGTACCACCTACGCCGTCTCTTGTAAAACGCTACAAGAATTAATTCCAACACCTAATGTTATCTGAAAATTTGCAAAAAGATTATTAATTAGTACGAAAGCCGCTATCTTGTTATGAAGGTTTTTATAAAATCAAAATTGAATAAAAAGCGGCGGTTTGAAAAAAAAGTATCGAATTTTGCCGATTTTTACGACAGTTTTTCGTTGAAAATGCTTCCATAGCAAGATAAAGAATGGCGTGAAGAATGTTGTGCCGAAATTTGAGACGGATAGCTTGAAAATTCTTCCTTTGAGAGTTTACACCGTTTTGAAAAACGACGTTTCGAGAAAAACGCATTTAATGTTTCGAGTGGGGAATTTTCATATGAATTGTCTGCTTTACGATCAGTCGGCAATGCCAGGTCCACGGTTATAACCGTCTATACTATTGGATAATGCAACAAAAAAAAAAAGAGCGATTTTTTGAAAATGTTACACTGTGATGATCCCTTAAAATAAAAATATTCGTACTTTTCAAATGAATAATACGTTTTATTAATAAATTTAAATGTTAGGTATTTTTGAGGCACCCTGTACATGCAACGTGACTAATTTTCGTAAATTCATCAGGAGACCTAGATTGATGGACGGTATGTGCAGTATTTGGGTGAGGAGCGGATTTATTGGCAAAAATCAACAAGAAAAAACTACCGATTTGTGGCAATTTACCATACAAATGTTTTTATGCTATTTTTTTGGTAAGCATAAACAAAGTTTTGCGCCCGTTTTCTTCGAATACTCGGACCCACCGTCCGCCGTAATTGCGCACATTTTTCTAAACTCGATTTACGCGGTTGCGCGAGAACATAATAATGTAAGAACCCACGCATCGAATCCAGTTAGAAGCGTTGAAATGAACAATCTGCATAATGAAATAGTGTAGTAAAGCCAAGTGCGTAAACGCGGCGGTTTGTCACGTGACGCTCACACACACGTGTGTGTTTGTATGCTAAAGAGCCATCTGCTGCACGGGAGCACCGCGCGATACATAAAATTCGTGAATAAATGTACGCCACTTAATTTATACACACCAAAATGCTTAGCGCGGTTCAAGGATTTTATTGTTTCTTCATTCGATTCGTAATCCATGACCCGACGAAAAGGCTCAACGCCAATCGTTGTCGAAAGCGAACATTTTTTCCCTTAAGGGGCCAGTCCACTTTGGAGCCACGAAAAAAAGGCTATTTTCGCGATTCTTTTTTGAGGATTTTATAAGAGATATGAATATAAAAGTTGTTGGGCTTGATAAATAGTCTTGAAATACATTTAAAAAAAAATCAAAAAATTGATAAATAAAGTCTTGAAATACATTTTAAAAAAATTAAAAAAAAGGTGAAAAGGCGGAGCAGGCGGCTAAAAAAATTTGTGCTGTTTATGGACCCAATACAGTATCGAATGCAACAGTAAAGCGGTGGTTTCAACGATTCCGTTCCGGTAATATGGACGTCGAAGATGAGGCACGCTCTGGTAGCCCAATCGTCGAAAATGTCGATGAAATCATGGAAATCGTCGAGTCGGACCGGCATGTGAGCACTTATTCCATTGCCCAGGAACTGAAGATTAGCCAGAAAACCGTTTGGAACCATTTGCATGAGGCTGGCCTCAAGAAGAAGCTCGATTTATGGGTGCCACACGAATTGACGCAAAAGAACCTTTTAGACCAAATTGATGGCTGCGATTCTTTGCTGAAACGTGACGAAATCGACCCATTTTTGAAGCGGATGGTGACTGGCGATGAAAAATGAGTCACATAAGAGAACAACAGCCGAAAAAGATCGTGATCCAATCGCGGTGAGCCGGCCCAAACAATCGCCAAGCCCGGATTAGAGGCCAAGAAGGTTTTGCTGTGTGTTTGGTGGGATTGGAAGGGAATCATTTACTATGAGCTGCTCCTATCGGGCCAAACACTCAATTCGGACCTCTACTGTCGACAACGGACCAGAATGAAGCAGGCGATCGACCAGAAGCGGCCAGAATTGGCCAATAGGAAGGGTGTTGTGTTCCATCAAGCAACGCCAGGCCGCACACATCTTTGACGACGCGGCAGAAGCTCCGAGAGCTTGGATGGGAGGTTCTATCGCACCCGCCGTATATTAAAGACTAACACCAAGCGATTATCACCTTTTCAAGCATTTGCAAAATTTTCTTGATGCTACAAAACTGGCCTCAAGAGAGGCTTATGAAAATGAGCTGGTCAAGCTTTTTTACCAATAGGGACGAGGACTTCTTCAATCGCGGAATTATGAAATTGCCTTCAAAATGGACAAAAGTTGTTGAACAAAACGGCGCATATTTGATCTAAATCGGATAATTCTGTGTTAATTTCATCGTCGAAATAAAGCGAAAAAACGCTCAGAACTTTTTACTTCATCTAATATTTCCTGGAGAAAAGTGCTACAGGTTATTTATTTTAAGTAATTATATTTAAATTAAATGGAGATCGTTCGAAGTAAGAATGTATGTATTCAATTTTCTAAAAAAAATGTATTTAATACGTATTTCAAAGACGTATTTCAAATTCTTGCCACTACGCCTTCGCCTTGAGCTACGTCGTACTGGGCGCCATCTGGATTCCGATGAGGATACCCCGTCTAGGGAATCCGTGTCATATCCCGATCGGGATCTGATCGGAACTTAGGTATCCCTAAGAAATTTCTGTGCTAATCTTTTTCAGATCCTTCAATAAATGATTTCAGAAAACGTCCAGCGTCTCCATGTGATACGGATCGGTATCTCCTGGTGATTTTTACATTCATCCCTGAGATCTGATTCGATATCGAACTGGCTCTTGTTCTAGAAGTTCGGGATTCTAGCCTGGATCCTATGCAAAGTTTCTATTTGGATTTTGACTAGAGTCCTTAATAGTTCCGGACTAGGGACCTGGCTGAAATCCGATTTGCGAGCGTTACTTTTCGCTCCCGGATCCAACTGAATCCTGATTGAGAAACCAGGATCCTAGTCCGAATCGAACTGCATCCATGACAATAATTCTGTACGGGTACCGACGTTATAGCCGATTTGTCGTTGGAAGCAATGCCATTGTAAGCGGTTTTGACTGCACACTCATATATATAATATCCGTAAGGCAGATCGGCGTTGAAGTATCCTTGGACTCGGATATGAAATAGTTACCTAATCTTCAAAGTAAAGAAGGAACACCGATAACACGTTGTGCCTTAGCTTCAGTTGCGCAACAGGTATGATTTCTACTACTATCGTTATTCCGCAGACACTGCGCGCGTAAACTAATGCGCATACACGAGGAAAAGAAGCAACGACTTTACACACACCCACACTACTCTTATGAGTAAAGCGTTGTGACTTTTCGCTCGCTGTCTTCCTTCCACTCGCTCTCTTCGCCTTTCGCCTTGGTACAGAGTATAGGAACGCACGTTGCATAATCATCGCACAAGAGTTTGGCGTTGCCAGATGTGGCTAAACTTCTCCCGAAAACGCCCGCCTGCGCACTCGGCCGGACTCGTAATAATAACAACGAAGAGAGAGAGGGAAAAGCCGAGAGAGGAGATCGTGTTCAAAGCTGTTCTTCCCTCAGTCCAAAACTTTCGAACTCGCTCTTTAGTGTAGCAGGGGGAAAGAGAGAGAGCGAGAGAGAGAGAGAGAGAGAGAGGGAGAAAGAAACTTACTAGAGCCAAGAACATCTTCCTCTCTCTCTCTCTCTTCGGTCTACTAAAACTCTTCCGATAACCGAATGCGGAAACTTCGAAGCTCACGAAGATGAAGGGAGCAGCAAGGAGGGAGAAAGCAGGGGGGCTTTCACCTTGAATCCATTCCTCCCTCAACCTTCAGATATTCGTAGTACAGACGTAGTAATGCTTGGAATTCGTTTAATCGAACTAGGTAGATTGGTCGGAAAGTTTCGTTCTCGTCTTCCAATCTATATTTTCACTTTTTTCTTCAAAGAAATTCTATTCGTTTTGTGTCAAGTCCGATGAATGAAAACTTCAGACCTCACTTCGTACCTGTAGAAGTTGTACTTACCATCGTGTGTTGTCTAATCGTAAGTCAATAATTGCTTTTTAAATACGAGACTAATGTTTATTATCAGGAGGTAGGTGTAGTATAATTCCCAAAAAGTAACGAGGGTGTTACATTACTCTCCGGTTCTCAAAAAGTAACTGCGGACCCGAGTCAAAATTTATTGCCTCCTCTGAATACTCGCAGGCCCTATTTCTATTGTAATTCACAAGCCGCCAGCCTCCGTTGAACCTATCAAACCCCATTTGTCGAGTTCAATGCCACGAAGAGGCCTCCATTCGGTCCAGTGTAGCCTCTGTTAGTCCTCACAAACCTTCTTTCGACCCCCCGTCTCAGTGAAACGTGCAGAACACAGGCCTCCTCAACCTGCTATCGATCTCAAGTCCGTTGCCTCGACCCCACCTAATCTGCTTTAAGCCCAAATTCGATATCTCCTCCATCAACACTCCATTGTGTCCTGATCGGTAAGCCGTTCGATAACGAAATAAATACGTTTCCGCTGAATGGAGGGTCCGGAGGGTCTACAGTGCGCCTTCAGTAGGCTAAATGGAGGGTCCAGTGGGTCTACAGTCCGCCTACAGTAGGCGAAAAGGGGGGCCAGTAGGTACTGCGGGAGCGCTCGAAGTAGGCCCACCTGGGATTTCGCAGGTTCAGTTGCGCTCTGCATTGGCATCCTTTGAATGACAATGTCCAGTTTCTGCCATTCGGGAGGTTCATTGAAGGCCCAAACGTATTGGTATTCCAAAGATTGTACCCTCGTTTAGGTACCCGATAATCCGCTGTCGCCGATCTCTGTTCGGGGTAGGAGGCTTTTATTTTGCGGATTGAACGCGGCTCGAAAATTTTTACTCGGGGCAGAGTACGATTCATCAAGAATCGTATCGAATTCTGTTCGATAATTTGGGGATCCTTTAGGATTCAAATTGGATTTGTCCATTCCAATGGGGAATCCTGATCAGAGTCCAATGTACGCGCGTGACATTTTCGTATGGAAATCCAATGCGATGACATATTGGGTCCCCATCAGGAAGTGGGAACAAGTATGGGAATCCAATTGGATTCTAACAATTTCTGCACGGAAGCCGTCGAAAATACGGACACTGTAATTATCACCACGGCTATGGAAATGTTGTTGAGTTATGAATGTGTAGTCGTCATGGCCGATGACATCGACTTTCTTGTATTGTTGGGTAGGTTGGCTTCAATATATTTAAATATTCAAAATATTTTCAGGGAAACCGGAAAGAGATCACAATCCGAAGAAACCTATTTATCGAATTACTCTAAACACGAAGAGGAAATCGCTTAAAATAGACTGCGTTAGCGGCTGTGATGTCAACGATTTTCAACGCGAGAAAAGAAAAATTGATCGGAACGTTCCGGAAAAATACTCAGCTACTTAGCCCTGTACACTTATTCTACAGTTGTAAGATCGATCGAACGACGATTGCACCGGCGGGGGAACGGTTCTTCATCGCGTTGTATAGAGGCAAAACAGCGGAATCATTGCTAAATTCGCTGCGATTCAAGTGTTTGAAGAAATCGGCAATGACTAAACCCGTGCAGAAATTGTCGTAGAGTTCCAATTGGATTGCCATACTTGTCGCCACTTCCTGATAGTAATCCAATGGATCATCGCTTTAAATCCCTTTACTAAAACGTCACGCTCGTACCCTTTACGAAAACGTCACGACCCTAATAGGGATTCCCCATTGGAATCCAATGTACGAATCCAATTTGAATCATAAAGGATTGCCACATTATCGAACAGAACCCGATACGATTCTTGATGGATCCCATCGCATTCTGTACGTTGAGTTTTCTGAGCAAAATATATAAATATATGAAATGAGTGGAGCTTAAAAAAGTATAAATCTTATCTTAAATACGTATTGGGACGTTGAATAAGTTCTCGCTGTTTTCCAACAGATGACGTTACCTCAACTGCGTGCGTGTAGTTTAAGATAGTAACGCATCTATAAAGAAGTACTAAAAGCAACCTTAAAATTCAGTGTATGTCATTTGACCGAAGTGTAAACAACTTTTTTTTTTATACTGTCAAACATGTTAAATTTTGTGCCAAAAAAAGAGTATTTGCGGGGAATTTTACTGCGACCATGCCCTGTCGGAAATAACATGCAGAGATTGGTTTGGACGCTTAAAAAATAATGATTTTGGTGTTGAACATGAACAAATTTGAAGATGAAGAATTGGAGGCATTACTTCATGAAGACTCATATCAGACGCTAACTGAACTTGGCGAATCATTAGGAGCTGATCACACAACAGTTTCGAAACGTTTGAAAGCATTAGTAATGATTCAAAAGCAACGACATTGGGTGCCGTACGAGTTGAAGCCGAGATACGCCGAATGGCGTCTTTTCACGTGTGAACAGCTGCTTCCCGCGTAGAAGTTTCAATAGGGTCCGATTCGGGACGCTTTCAGGTTGCCTGACTGCCCTGGTAGGGCACTTACAAGGGAACTCAATAGCGCCCTGATAAAAGGTGTAACGTTCTGTCACATATGGGCCTTATCGGGCTGCCTGATGAGGTCGTTATCCGGTTGCCTGACCAGGCGTTCATAATCCTCGTACACATACACACTCTACAATATATTTATACAAGGCCTAGAATGTATTTGCCAATATAATTTTTATTACGGAAAGTTAAAAAAAAGGTTATCAGATTAATTAAAGATAGTATAGCGATCATTATGAATAATGTTCCATTTAAGTTTTATGTTGAAATGTTTTTATTCGGAACCGCCTGGTTCCCTCCCAAACCTTGGCATTATCAATTACTTTTCTCACGGCTCGCTCAAAATCTTTTGACGGAAAATAGAGGAAAATATACGCTCGTTCAATTCAAACGTCTCGTAATTAGTTGGTATTTTTCGGACATGAACTTGGTGAAAAACAATTCTTTTTAGGAATATAAGCATTAATAACGTATTAAACGTCCATATATATTTTTAGGTTATACATATCTTGTTTACACGACGATGACAGATTTTGTACTGTGTTTTGAGATTTTGAAATACAGCGGAATCTTCTAACACGTATCCGAGTTGCATAACGTTTTCTTTTTTCGTCACAGTCCACAACACCTTTCAAAAACGTTAAAACTTCAAAGATAATATGCTGCTGAATTTCGACGTAGGATATAGGAGGTTATGTGCGTTGATGGAATGCTGAGGCAGTTGGAAGGCAAGCCCCGATAGGGGCTTGCCTTCCAATTAGGTCAAGCCCTAGTAGGGCCAATCCGTATTGCCTGATTTGCGGGAGTAAAAAGGCACCCTGATCAGGCCGCAGTAAGGTAGCCTTTTTCCTCCCGTACTACGGTTTCACCGATCCGGTCGGCATCCCGCACCGATCACGCGTGCCTCATTACGGCATTCCAAACCGCAGCACGATAGCGGCCTGATCAGTGTTCAGGCTGCCGGATCAAAACTTCTAGTCGGGTTCAACGGCAGAAAAGGAAAGGTTTTTTGCATCGTATCGTGACTGGCGATGAAAAATTGATACACCACGATAAATTTAAGCATAGAAAATCGCGGGGCAAGCCCGGCCATGCATCGACATCGTCAGCAAAGCCGAATTTCCATGATTCCAAGCTTCTGCTCTGTATTGGGTGGAATCAGCTGGGTCTAGTTTGTCATGAACTACTCAAACCGAAAGAAATCATCACGGGAGATCGCTATCGACTTCAATTGATGCGTTTGAGCCAAGCATTGGCTCAAACGCATTGGAATATGTTGGGTTTTTGTTTTTCACATTCATACAACGTCTACAACACTGGTCGCCAATTGGGGGCGTTTTTCGCGCACCGTTGTAAACAAAAGTACAAAAGTACACAATAATATATTCTTTTTTTTATTTATTTTTATTTTGACATATTTTTAAAGGATCAATAAACGCTTGTAAACATTTTTCGAAAGAAAACGAGAACACGTTAGCAGTTACTCTATCCTAAAAGTCACCACCAAAACAGCGCCCTAAACAAAAATACTGCTTTAACGTGTACACAGCTAGTGGGTTCAGTCTATATATATATGGTGTTCACACGCATACATTTATGCATTCAAGCTATTATTGAAATATGAATCTTTCCATTCTATTTTCCAGATTGGCATTAATCCGGGACTGTTCGCGGCGTACAAGGGCCATCATTACGCAGGACCTGGAAATCATTTCTGTAAGTCAAACTCCGCCTCAAAAACAAGAAACAAACATCAATATTAAACCTCCGGAGAACTATATATCCGCCGTAAACAATAAGTTTCCACGAGTGTGGCGACCTCGGTTTGACTGACAATTTTTCTTTAAATAAAAAAAAAAAAAAAAAAGAAACGAAAGCAACGTGGGTTAGAAAGCTCGTCATCCGGTTGAGATGGTTCGGTAAAACGGTCCACGAGTTCCAATTTTCAGGGACAAAGAGTAGGAAAAACCAAGAGAAAACATATTTCCGAGTTCCTAGTTAGGGAAGAGCCGGTAAGATCGAGGGTAGGAGTTCTATGTAAAAGCGGTTTTGTTCGGTTGGCTCGTTTCGTACTACCCTACACGCGGATACCGGGCGTACCTAGTTCACATGTACACTCTTTGAAACACGGAAACCCTCGGTCTTCCATTATGCGCTGGGATACACGCGTGCGTGAGTTTTGCACGCGTTGCAACTAGCACCCAGGTATGGTAATACTTTCGTCCTCGTATTATGTGCCAATGTTTATATATACATAGATATATATATACTCGTAAACCCGTATATAGTTGTATTCCATCACCATACAAATCCCCACGCACACTAAGACATAGATTGAGCTGTATATGTTGAATTTGCGATTTTCTCTTGTGCTTTGTCCCTCCTCTCCTCGCGTCCTTGTGCAAGCCTCGCTCTGGCATGTTAGGGCAAAGTAGAGTACGAGAGGGCTCGATTTTCCAGGGTTTTCCCGGGGGTTTTGTGGGTATAGTGTTCTAGTGGATGTAACGGGGTGTGGGGGAGAGGGGGGGGGGGGCACTGAAGAGAAAACAGGATTGGTAGGAAAGGGGTTGTCCGGGCGACAGTGTGTAGAACGAGAGAGAGAGAGAGAGAGAGAGAGAGAGAGAGAGAGAGAGAGAGAGAGAGAGAGAGAGAGAGAGAGAGAGAGAGAGAGAGAGAGAGAGAGAGATAGAGAGAGAGAGAGAAAGTGATAGAAAGAGAGAAAGGTAGAGAGCGCAATGAAGCTTTTATGCTGCGTTAGCAAAGGGTGGAAAAGGGCGTTGGTGGTGGTAGCGATGGCGTTGGTAGTGGTGTACCGTTCAAAGAGGTCTGGAGCAGTTGAAGGGAGAAAGGGAGGATGCCAGCTCAACGAAGGGGTTGAAAGAGCGAGAGGGAGAGAGAAATCGGTGGGAGAGACAGAGAGAGAGAGAGAGAGAGAGAGAGAGAGAGAGAGAGAGAGAGAGAGAGGGCAATGTGCTGTGTGGGCTCACAGCAACCAGGAGGGGAAAAAGACGAGGTAGAGACTATAATGAGCGGAATAGGGAGTGAGTGAGGGAGGAGAGCCATGTGAAAAAGAGAAGAGGGACGTGGTACCGAAGCAATATAGCTGGGTTCTACGCTCCATACTAGATAGAAAGAGAAGGGGGGAGGGGCTAAAGAGAGAGAGAGAGAATGAGAATGTGAAAGTAAGAGAGACAGAGAAGAACCACTAGGGCAGCAGGGGAGGTAAAAATGTTGGTTGCTGAGGTGGTTCGCACAGGATGGACCGGCTGCTGCGTATATGTGAGCTTGTGGAACTGCCGGATGGTTTCCTGCGGGGTTAAGAGGAAAGGTGGGTGGGAGGTGGAGGGCCGAGGGAGAGACAGAGAGAGAGACAGAGAGATAGAGAGACAGAGAGAGAGAGAGAGAGAGAGAGAGAGAGAGAGAACTGCAGGCGTGAAGGAGTCCGGAATAGAGCCAGAGCTCTTCTCGTGGTGCTGGCCTGAACAGGATGTATATGCACTCTAATGTATACATGTACCTCTACACCCACACGCAGCTACTAAATACGTCGTGGATATATGTATTATACATCGGGTATAAATGTGTGTGTGGAACGGTTCGCGTATGGGTCAATCCACGCTAACTCAGCCTCATTCCGTTCGTTCGAAAAAATGTTGCCTTGTTGTCTTTTTTTTTTTTTTGCTTTTCGCAAATCGTGCAATGTGGCAACGATCCATAGAAATTAAGGTATTCCTTTAACGAACCCAAATATTAAAAAAATAAATGATTTTCGCCTACAATTAAGTAAAAATACATTATATTATACTGGTAAAATTTTAAGTCAAGTTACGTAACTTTTAAGGAGTTTCGGGACAGTTTATCCTCAGGGGAAATCAGGGCGGGGGGAGTTCTATTGTTCTTGAGTAGGGCGCCAACTTCTACACACCAATATTTCGTTCGAAAACGACTCGATCACTGTAATAAATTTTGAGTTTTGCATTTGAGATTATTATTATTTTTACACGAGTGAATCCTTTTGAAGTTTTGCAGGTGATCATTTCGTAGTGTCCTGAATGAGTCCTCAAAAATAAAAATAAAATCTATAGAAAAACGTCTTGGCGTGACTACTACCTTAAAAATGCATTTTATTGAAGGTATAGCCGTGCCACGGCGGTTAGTGGTATTCAAACACGTGCGGGCATTTAGCACTCGTGTGATGTCGCCACACTTCGTCTTTACGTTTCGCCGTTGGGGGAAAAATTGATCATTTTCATTTACAAAAATGTTAGTAATCAAATAACGATGTAGACGGATCATTTAGTTTTTGGGTGACACGATTGTCATAATGAACTGAGTTGTTTGACAGTTTTTCATAACATTCTTTATATTTCTTCACAATATTTCGTGAGTTAAAGTGCCGATCAGCGATGAGCAGAGTTGTGAAAATAGTAATTTTAAAATAATGCATTACTCATTACTTTAAATAATGTGTATTGGATAAGTTCTCCATTACAAATTACAAAAGTAATGTGTAATGTATGTGTGTTCCATTACAAATGAGAAAAGTAGTGTGTAATGGTTGCATGATCCATTACAAATTTCAAAAAGTAATGTGCGATGGTTGCATGATCCATTACAAATTTCAAAAAGTAATGTGTAATGGTTGCATGATCCATTACAAATTTCAAAAAGTAATGAGTAATGGATGCACGTTCCATTACAAATTTCAAAAAGTAATTTGTAATGGATGCATGTTCCATTACAAACTACAATTGATAAAAAGTAATTTGTAGTGGAGAATATTCCATTACAAATAGAAAAATTGCCGTGCTCACATTAGAAATTTGCACATTGCCATCTGATTATTTTATTTCGCTCATTGAAATTTGTTTTAAGTAAATTCGTTTTTCTTGTGATGGAATATTCTCCATTTGTGATGGAATATTCTCCACTACGAATTACCTTATTGTAATTGTATTTTGTAATGAAGCACTCATTAATCATACATTACTTTTTCAATTTGTAATGGAACATGCGTCCATTACACATTACTTTTTGAAATTTGTAATGGATCATGCAACCATTACACATTACTTTTTGTAATTTGTAACGGAACATGCATTCATTGCACATTACTTTTCTTATTTGTAATGGAACACACATCCATTACACATTACTTTTGTCATTTGTAATGGAACATATGTCCATTACACATTACTTTTGTAATTTGTAATGGAACGTATATCCATTACACATTACTTTTGTAATTTGTAATGGAACATATATCCATTGCACATTACTTTTGTAATTTGTAATGTATACAGTAATGCATTATCAAAATAATGCATTATTCACAACTCTGGCGATGAGTGTACGAATCTTCCTATGTTAAAAAGTGTTCTTTTCAATTGTAAATTTTATGAAAACGGTGTAGACGATCGATTTAAAATTTGAAGGGTACATTCAGTGTATGACAAAGAATCTACTGTATAAATTTGAATCGAATGGTAACATTTCGTCACTTGTCCCGAAACTCCTTACAAAAAATTTTGACTCTAAAAATCATCAAATTTATGTAACACACGGAGAGAATTAAATGTTAAAAATTACCGTGCAGTAGCGGTAACCAGATGACAACCCTGAAACTTCGCTTATTATTACTGAGTAAAACACAGATTTTCACGAAAATAAAATAAAATTTCTTCTTCAGATAGAAAATTTTACCAGATTTTCTAGTAAATTTTGATGTGTAACGAAATACGCAAAACTTAAATTTAAAAAATATATAATATCAGCGAAATTTTACTGTGCATTTTATTATTTTATGCCTTTCAAAAATGTCTATAAAAAAGTATCGTCTTTATAACAGTTATTTTAAGATTTATTATAAAATTTAATGAGTGTTATAGGAAAATGTATTGTGCTGTCGGTAAAAATTATCGTGCGCGTTACCCTTCTTGTATAGTAAAATTTTAGCTACGTATTGGAAATTTTCTGTAACGTGAGTTAAAAAAAAACTTGTCGCATACGAATTATTATGCTTTTTTTCTCACTTGTCACCACATTGAAATATATCACGGTAATTTTTACCGTCAAATTCACGACAAAAATTACTTTTTAATTCTCTCCGTGTAAATTGCACAGACCGCTGTGCAAAAAAGGTCCTTCGCGGTGACCACTCCTGCTCGGGAACAAATCATCTGACATCTAGTCTTCAATCGAAGGATTCAATAAAATAATGATTTTTGAGAAAATAGTCGCCGATCGAAAGTGATCGTCAAAATTTCGGTTAAAAAAACACTCTATTTTCCTTAATATAAAAAAAAAGTAAGCATTGAAAAAAAAATCCTTCGATTAAAGACTACCTTTTGATATACAAAAAATGTCTGTGAAATTTGAAGCAGATCGGTTTAGTTGTTTTGGAGATATTTTCGTCACCGATTCTGAAAAAAGTTATTCCGAGAAAAACGCGTTTAAAGTTTTACGTCAGGTATACATCGTAGATAAAAATACCTACCTGTAAACGCTCATAACTCCCCCAATTTTCAACGGACCGACTTGAAATTTTCAGATAATATTTTCGAAAGGTTATAAGAATCCGTCGAAAACGAAAAATCGATTTTTTCCAAAATTCCAACCAGGTGTTAACCCCTTAAGTGTACCAAAATTTCGCAAATATTTGGATTTTGGCAATGACGCACTTTTTTGGCCTCTTGCGTCACACGCGTTCTCGTGACCTGCGACGAACACAGCCTAGAACGAGTGGAACTTTTTCTTGAAGTATCAGAGATAAGCTTTGCACGAAGAAGATAGAGAAAACGAGAGCCCCTGTGAAGAGAGACAATCGTCGAACTTGGCAAAGTGCGGTTTTTTTTTTTCCTATGATGCTTTGGCCTCATCGATCCTTGAATAAATCCTCGTAATTGCCACGTTGGGTAACGAAGGGGTTGACGAGGGTCATTGCACTCTGAGTTTCATCGGGTACAAAGTTCTTTATTCCTATAATATATATATATATAGATGTGTGTGTGTGTGTATGTGTCTATATATCACCCATCTATATGCAGAGGCAGTTATAGCCAAGAGTTTCCCGATACATGGATATAGATGTTGTGATTCATCAGCTGCATGGCTATTATGTGTGTCTCTACATTGCTGCGCGACCTTCGTCAACCTGTGGAACATCCCTCGCTCGGCGCAGACCGACGTATATATTTATAACTCTGCTTTCCGCCGGAAGGGAACAACGACGAATCAACCGTAAACTCTGGCGTGCTTGCGAAACAAAAAAAAAAAGGGAAAAATTGTCCTACTTCATTCGCAAGGTGCTGTATTAAAGTGATCGTTCCTATCGATTATTACGAGTGATTTATACTGATACATTTGCCAAGACGATTCGTAAGAGTATCGCGATATTGAGTTTCTTTTATTGTCGTTGGGTAATTGTAGATCAGGGCTCGGAGGGGTTTATTGCCCGTAGTAAAGATGCAATAGGAACGTATATATATATATATATATATACAGGGTGTCCAATAGGAAGTTGCTAAAACTAAATAAGTGTCTCTTCCCTCCATGAATTCAATAGGGGTCCCTTTTTCTAAGGCGCATACCTGAGGCCCCGCAGTTTTATTCCAGCCGTGGTTGAAGCAAGTACGCGCGCGTCAAAATGAGTGAGCTCACCACGGAAGAAAAAGTATATCTTATTGAGTGCTTCTTCTCGAGGGGAAAAATTTATAGTAATACGTATAGAGGGTTTCGTATTAAGTTTGGAACTCATAGAGTTGCCAGCGAAAACACTCTGAAAAGGTAAGAATTTAATATTTATTCATATTCATCTATCGCACAACTTGTGTTTCAATTCAATTAAACTGCATTGAAGTAATATTACGTTAATTTTTGTAGGATAATCGATAACTTCGTGGAGTATGGTACACTCCAGGACCGTAGACACGAGTTGCCAGGTCCATCTGTTACGGTGACTACACCAGAGAAGATCAACGAAGTTGACAATTATTTCAAACAAAATCCAAATGATTCGATTCGGAAAGCTGCACAAGCATTAAAAATAACCAAATCATCATTACACAACATTTTGAAATATTTTTTAAAGTTTCATCCGTATAAAATAAGCACTCATCAATTGTTAACTGAACATGCCATGACGAAACGCATCGAATTTTGTAACACTATTACGGGAATGTTTGAAGCCGAAGAACTTAATGAGAAAATGATTATTTATTCCGATGAAGCACATTTTTGGATGAATGGGTACGGAAACAAGCAAAATTACCGGTTTTGGGGAACGGAAAATCCCAACATATCGCTAGCGAAGTCCCTTCATCCACAGAAAGTAACGGCATGGGCAGCGATTTCAGTAAAAGGAATTTATTTGCAATTCTTGGAATCTACGGTAACAGGAGAGAGTTACAAACAGCTTTTGGAAACGAAATTCTTCCCTTATGCAAAAAAGAGGGGACTGGTTAAAAAATGTTACTTCATGCAAGATGGAGCGACGCCGCACCGGACTCATGAGGTGTTTGAAGCTATTCATCGCGTATATGGGACTCGAGTAATCGGTCTGGGGTACCCTAAATTTGCTCAAGGCGGACTAGAATGGCCTCCGTACTCACCGAACCTGAACCCTTGTGATTTTTTCTTGTGGGGTTACATTAAAGATCATTGTTACGCTAAAAACCCCAGCACAGTAGAAGAACTGATCGCGGCCATCCAGGAAGTGGTTCGCGGCATTACGAACGATATGTTGGACACAGTTTTTCACAGTTTTCAAAAGAGAATTGATTTTTGTGCACAATCTAACGGTTCGCACTTCGAAAATATCTATCATTAATCACTGTACTTTTTCATTATTTTTATAAGATGTAATAAATTGACATAAAAAATATTTGACTGGGTTTTATTTATGTGCGTTTAAAACTGCAGAGTTTCCTCTATTTAAAGCAATTTGGCTTTTCTGATTCTGTGCACGTGTTTTGAAATGACAGCCGATTAGTTTCAGCAACTTCCTATTGGACACCCTGTATATATAAGCATGTATTGGGGATTACTTCGTTTTAAAAGCCTGCATCTACGTATTATATAGTTGTAAACTTTTCGTAACGGGGATATTTGGGATTTTCTTTCGGGTCGGCGACCATTCTCTGTTGCGAAAGTACGAAGGATTGGGCAAAGAGGAAACCGTGGTAACCTCGAAGGGACGATGGGTCTAGCCAGTAAAATGCGGGCTGAAGGTACAGAGAGTAAAAGGGAAATGGTGAGACGGGGAGAAAGAAAATGGTTGGTAAGAGCGGAGGGTGAGCAAGTCCTCCGTGCCTATCCGCTCGATAGCGGCTTACACAATCCCGTCGTCCACGGACCCTTACCAACGAGTAAAACCCTGGTTTACTCCTGCCATTTTTTTTTTTACTCTCGACGACTCACCCAAGAACTCAAGCTTCATATGTTTTCTTTTTTTTTCACATTCTTTTCTCAGTATACATCTCAAAAGACTTGGCGTTAGTCATGTGAATTCGGAAGATTCCCGATGATTTTTTGGCATTTTTGTCTTCCAGCTGACAGAAAAAAACCTGCACACGTTGATCAATTGATTCTCTTCCACGAATTCGATGACAACCGTTCTTTCATTGGAAGCAATTGGACGCGAAAACTGCAAAAAGGCATTCCATTCTCGTATGGATTTTGGCCTGACGCAAATTTTACAGCAACTTTCGCATGTTGTATCGTAAATATAGTCCTTGGGAAGTCCTTGGGAAGTTTTGTTCGAGAAAAAAAAAACCAAAAAGAATGCACGCCAGAGGGAGAAAAGAATGCACGAACTCGATGATAAAGGGGAAGCCTTCGTTCCTGCATTGATCCAACAAAGTTCTTTTCTGTTTTTAATTGTTAGAATTATATAACACGAGCCTTAAAATTTTACAGGCTTTCAACTTCGATTCTCTATTTTCGGGACGAGGTCAATTGAGTTAAAGGACGTTTCAAACTCGCCGAATTAAGTTTGGGTTCACGGAGAGAATTAAAAAGTAATTTTTATCGTGAATTTCACGGTAAAAATTACCGTGATATATTTCAATGTGGTGACAAGTGAGAAAAGCATAATAATTCGTATGCGACAAGTGTTTTTTAACTCACGTTACAGAAAATTTCAAATACGTAGCTAAAATTTTACTATACAAGAAGGGGTAGCGCGCACGATAATTTTTACCGAGAGCACAATACATTTTCCTATAACACTCATTAAATTTTATAATAAATCTTAAAATAACTGTTATAAAGACGATACTTTTTTATAGACATTTTTGAAAGGCACAAAATAATAAAATGCACAGTACAATTTCGCTGATATTATATATTTTTTAAATTTGAGTTTTGCGTATTTTGTTACACATGAAAATTTCCTAGAAAATCTGGTAAAATTTTTTATCCGAAGAAGAAATTTTATTTTATTTTCGTGAAAATCTGTATTTTACTCAGTAATAATAAGCGAAGTTTCAGGGTTGTCATCTGGTTACCGTTACTGCACGGTAATTTTTAACATTTAATTCTCTCCGTGTTGTCTCAATGAGTCCCTCATACGATGACGTTGAAGTTTACATCGTTCAAATGCAACGATATATTTTACTAATCTTCATTTTACCATTATCCAAAGCCTTTTTTTTTTTACAAGTTAAGGTCATAAATTTCTAATAAGAAAACGTAGAAACCTTTGAGCGTTTTTCACAGCCTAAATCGACCAAAAGAAAAATTGAGTAATTAAAAAGAATTAATTTTCGTTGAATTCCAACGTTGCAAACTTCAACTTCATCTAATACGACGGAAAATATCGGGCGCGGAAAATCTATGGTGCAGACACGAGTGTTTTCTTTTTTTTTAAGCTATCACATTTTCGTGACAATGAACGCTGCGGTGAAAGCAACAAAATAATGTATGCTTGAATTAGCTGAACAAAAAAAATCGTTAATAATGACTTTTTATATACACGGAGAGAATTAAAAAGTAATTTTTGTCGTGAATTTCACGGTAAAAATTACCGTGATATATTTCAATGTGGTGACAAGTGAGAAAAGCATAATAATTCGTATGCGACAAGTGTTTTTTAACTCACGTTACAGAAAATTTCAAATACGTAGCTAAAATTTTACTATACAAGAAGGGGTAGCGCGCACGATAATTTTTACCGAGAGCACAATACATTTTCCTATAACACTCATTAAATTTTATAATAAATCTTAAAATAACTGTTATAAAGACGATACTTTTTGATAGACATTTTTGAAAGGCACAAAATAATAAAATGCACAGTACAATTTCGCTGATATTATATATTTTTTAAATTTGAGTTTTGCGTATTTTGTTACACATGAAAATTTCCTAGAAAATCTGGTAAAATTTTCTATCCGAAGAAGAAATTTTATTTTATTTTCGTGAAAATCTGTATTTTACTCAGTAATAATAAGCGAAGTTTCAGGGTTGTCATCTGGTTACCGTTACTGCACGGTAATTTTTAACATTTAATTCTCTCCGTGTTGTCTCAATGAGTCCCTCATACGATGACGTTGAAGTTTACATCGTTCAAATGCAACGATATATTTTACTATTCTTCATTTTACCATTATCCAAAGCCTTTTTTTTTTTACAAGTTAAGGTCATAAATTTCTAATAAGAAAACGTAGAAACCTTTGAGCGTTTTTCACAGCCTAAATCGACCAAAAGAAAAATTGAGTAATTAAAAAGAATTAATTTTCGTTGAATTCCAACGTTGCAAACTTCAACTTCATCTAATACGACGGAAAATATCGGGCGCGGAAAATCTATGGTGCAGACACGAGTGTTTTCTTTTTTTTTAAGCTATCACATTTTCGTGACAATGAACGCTGCGGTGAAAGCAACAAAATAATGTATGCTTGAATTAGCTGAACAAAAAAAATCGTTAATAATGACTTTTTATATACACGGAGAGAATTAAAAAGTAATTTTTGTCGTGAATTTCACGGTAAAAATTACCGTGATATATTTCAATGTGGTGACAAGTGAGAAAAGCATAATAATTCGTATGCGACAAGTGTTTTTTAACTCACGTTACAGAAAATTTCAAATACGTAGCTAAAATTTTACTATACAAGAAGGGGTAGCGCGCACGATAATTTTTACCGAGAGCACAATACATTTTCCTATAACACTCATTAAATTTTATAATAAATCTTAAAATAACTGTTATAAAGACGATACTTTTTGATAGACATTTTTGAAAGGCACAAAATAATAAAATGCACAGTACAATTTCGCTGATATTATATATTTTTTAAATTTGAGTTTTGCGTATTTTGTTACACATGAAAATTTCCTAGAAAATCTGGTAAAATTTTCTATCCGAAGAAGAAATTTTATTTTATTTTCGTGAAAATCTGTATTTTACTCAGTAATAATAAGCGAAGTTTCAGGGTTGTCATCTGGTTACCGTTACTGCACGGTAATTTTTAACATTTAATTCTCTCCGTGTTGTCTCAATGAGTCCCTCATACGATGACGTTGAAGTTTACATCGTTCAAATGCAACGATATATTTTACTATTCTTCATTTTACCATTATCCAAAGCCTTTTTTTTTTTACAAGTTAAGGTCATAAATTTCTAATAAGAAAACGTAGAAACCTTTGAGCGTTTTTCACAGCCTAAATCGACCAAAAGAAAAATTGAGTAATTAAAAAGAATTAATTTTCGTTGAATTCCAACGTTGCAAACTTCAACTTCATCTAATACGACGGAAAATATCGGGCGCGGAAAATCTATGGTGCAGACACGAGTGTTTTCTTTTTTTTTAAGCTATCACATTTTCGTGACAATGAACGCTGCGGTGAAAGCAACAAAATAATGTATGCTTGAATTAGCTGAACAAAAAAAATCGTTAATAATGACTTTTTATATACACGGAGAGAATTAAAAAGTAATTTTTGTCGTGAATTTCACGGTAAAAATTACCGTGATATATTTCAATGTGGTGACAAGTGAGAAAAGCATAATAATTCGTATGCGACAAGTGTTTTTTAACTCACGTTACAGAAAATTTCAAATACGTAGCTAAAATTTTACTATACAAGAAGGGGTAGCGCGCACGATAATTTTTACCGAGAGCACAATACATTTTCCTATAACACTCATTAAATTTTATAATAAATCTTAAAATAACTGTTATAAAGACGATACTTTTTGATAGACATTTTTGAAAGGCACAAAATAATAAAATGCACAGTACAATTTCGCTGATATTATATATTTTTTAAATTTGAGTTTTGCGTATTTTGTTACACATGAAAATTTCCTAGAAAATCTGGTAAAATTTTCTATCCGAAGAAGAAATTTTATTTTATTTTCGTGAAAATCTGTATTTTACTCAGTAATAATAAGCGAAGTTTCAGGGTTGTCATCTGGTTACCGTTACTGCACGGTAATTTTTAACATTTAATTCTCTCCGTGTTGTCTCAATGAGTCCCTCATACGATGACGTTGAAGTTTACATCGTTCAAATGCAACGATATATTTTACTATTCTTCATTTTACCATTATCCAAAGCCTTTTTTTTTTTACAAGTTAAGGTCATAAATTTCTAATAAGAAAACGTAGAAACCTTTGAGCGTTTTTCACAGCCTAAATCGACCAAAAGAAAAATTGAGTAATTAAAAAGAATTAATTTTCGTTGAATTCCAACGTTGCAAACTTCAACTTCATCTAATACGACGGAAAATATCGGGCGCGGAAAATCTATGGTGCAGACACGAGTGTTTTCTTTTTTTTAAGCTATCACACTTTCGTGACAATGAACGCTGCGGTGAAAGCAACAAAATAATGTATGCTTGAATTAGCTGAACAAAAAAAATCGTTAATAATGACTTTTTATATACACGGAGAGAATTAAAAAGTAATTTTTGTCGTGAATTTCACGGTAAAAATTACCGTGATATATTTCAATGTGGTGACAAGTGAGAAAAGCATAATAATTCGTATGCGACAAGTGTTTTTTAACTCACGTTACAGAAAATTTCAAATACGTAGCTAAAATTTTACTATACAAGAAGGGTAGCGCGCACGATAATTTTTACCGAGAGCACAATACATTTTCCTACAACACTCATTAAATTTTATAATAAATGTTAAAATAACTGTTATAAAGACGATACTTATTTATAGACATTTTTGAAAGGCATAAAATAATAAAATGCACAGTAAAATTTCGCTGATATTATATATTTTTTAAATTTAAGTTTTGCGTATTTTGTTACACATGAAAATTTACTAGAAAATCTGGTAAAATTTTCTATCTGAAGAAGAAGTTTTATTTTATTTTCGTGAAAATCTGTGTTTTACTCAGTAATAATAAGCGAAGTTTCAGGGTTGTCATCTGGTTACCGTTACTGCACGGTAATTTTTAACATTTAATTCTCTCCGTGTATGCAAGCGAATTCCGTTAATTGTTTCAGTCATCGGTAGTCCCGAGTAAAAACTGTGCTAACCTGTCTGAGTTACGTGCTAGTAACCGGCTCGCCCAATTGAGCTCATAACGAACTGACTAATGGCTGACTCGCTATGAGCTAGTAATACTCGAAATATTATTGTTATCCAGCCCTTGTCTATTCACTGCCAAATCGATTTTCACTATAGATGTCGCTGCGTTACAATAAAAATGCCACCTAGTAGCTAGGCCCTACCGGACTAGCCAAGCATGGTTACGAATAACAAAGTGAGATTACGTGACTATATGTACTAGCGTCTAGCGAATGACTGCATGGCTGGTTAGCCAACTTGAGTTTCAGATGGCAATGTGAATGAACAAAACTCTCAAGTGGGTATCTCGCTATGACCAAGCCAACAGTAGCTAACTGGGGCTAGGGACCCCTTGGCTAGTCACTGCCTAGCCAAACTTGATTACAGATGTCGCTGCCTTACGATAAAAAATACCACCTAATGACTAAGTCATACCTGGCTAGCCAATGATCGTCACATATGACAAAGTGAGGTTATGTGACTGCATGTAGTTCGATCGAGCGATTGGTTCATAGCTGGCTGAGCAATTGGAGTTACAGATGGCGTTGCGAATGAAGAAAAGAAATTCTCAAGTGGGTATCTCGCGATGACCCCAGCCTACACTAGCCAACTGTGGCTATGTGCTTTTTGATTAGCCACTACCCCAGTCAATCGGGATTAGTTTATGTAATGTTTATATCGTTATTCGGATGGATAGCATTCGTTGCAGTAACATTGTGCTCATTAATTCGTCGCTTGCCGGATCAAATGATTAGATAATAACCATTTGCGGTTATTTGATTATAGGCGAATATAACTCTCAATGCAAAAACAAAGTTATCAATCCGATAATTTTATTTACATTTGTAAGTCCACCCATTTCTTAAGGCAGAACACCACTGTGACCCCCTGTTTTTTTGCCATTTTTCAAGAATTTTTTTTTTGTTGGAAAAAAAAGAGATATTCGAAAAAAATTTTTTTGTTTTGTTCGTTGTTTATTGAAGATACATAAAAAAAAAATTCAAATTTTTCACGCCCCATGGTGACGCTGGTGAAGCTCCCGCGTCAAGTACTGTTGCCTCTGCAGTGGTTCGCGGCACGCAGCAGAACTCTCTTCAAAGTCGATCTGAAAAAAAATACCGAGTGTTTTCGTTAATAATATGATATTTTGAAGAGAAGTACATAGGGATTTGAAAAAATATTGATTTTTAAAAAATAGGCACGCTTTTGAAATTAAAAGACGATTTTCGAGCAAAATTTCTCGTCGAAAATAGGCTATAACTTTTTTTATTATTGAGATATCGCAAAAATCCTATGTACTTCTTTAGATAATCTAGTTTTATTGATGCAGTCCAAATTTGAAGTCGATCGGATAAAAATTGCTCGAGTTCTGCTGCGTGCCGCACTCAAAAAAGTGGTTTTGAGAAAAACGCGTTCAAAGTTTTAGGTTTGTTAATTTATGCGATAAATTGGAAAATTTTTTTTTTACCTTTAATCAGCGATGCCGGCACCATATAGCTGGCCTTCAAGAAGCAAATGATTGTCCCTAGCATCTTTTCTCGAACTTGTAGAGGCTCTTCTTGCCTCTTTTGCAGCGTCTGTGAGCGAGCGCTCCGCCAGCTCGATCCGCGCTGCGTCGGTTTCAACGCAAAAATTGAAACAATTTGGGCCGATAGTTATCCCCAACGTCTCCAAAACTTTCATGAGGCTTCTCAGGCCATCATTGAATACTAATACCGCGATATCAGCTGCAATATCGACGATTTTTTTGCTCCCGGACTGACACTTGGGGGCTATTGCCCAAACTGATTTGTTGTAGCTTTCGTTGTTGTTTTGCGTGAAGCCGCCCAAACAACGCTGCAGCAAATCGTCTCTGCTCAAATTTTCGAAGACTGGCGTAATTGCCTCCAATACTTCCTCAGGAAGAGGCGGCTGCGCGGGACCCCGAGCGTCACGGAGCGCTGCACCGCTCCACAAAATATTCAATATCTCCGAAAATAATTATTTTTTCGACCTGGGTCCAACGGCATCTTAATCTTAAATGTATTTTAGATTTTTCTAGATGGTTTTCAAAAAATCGATTTTTTGAAGCCGTCACAGTGGTGTTGTCCCTTAATAACGCTACTTTTTGCATGTGTAGACGATCCGAAATTGATAGATTAACTAAGTAGGGCTGGCTCAGGGGACAACGTCGTGGAAGTATCACTCAGAGGTGCCGGGGTCGCAACCACCTCACAAGCGTTTTTTTTCTGATACAATTTCAAATGAATCGATACATTTGCTGCGCAAACATCGTAACCAACATTGGTAGTTGAGGAGGAACATCGTTAAATTACGCCGCGATATAATGTGAAAAAAAAATTTTGCACATTATCTACAGGAGAAATATTATACAGCTGCCATATATTTTTTTTGTCTAGTCAGCACCTAATTTTCTGTATCCAGTCACTAGACGACAAAAGCGTTACAAGGCTGGACAGTTACCAGCTAAAACGGCTAGCTACTGGCGATTTGAAATATAATTTTACTAGCTCAGGGCTAGACGGTGTTGAGTTGTATTTTCCACTCGGCTTGTTATTCGTGAACATCATTGGCTAGCCAGGTACGACTTACTCATCAGGTGGCAATTTTTATCGTAAGGCAGCGACAGCTGTAATGAAAATCGACTAGGCAGTGACTAGCCAAGAAGTGCATAGCCGCAGTTAGATAGTGTTGGCTAGATCATGACGAGATACCCGTTTGAGAATTGTGTTCATTCGCAACGCCATCTGAAAGTCCAATTGCCTAGCCAGCCATAGATAGTACGTGTCGTCACATAACCTCACTTTGTTATTCGTTATTATGGTTGGCTAGTCTTTTACGGCCTAGTTACTAAGTGGCGTTTTTATTTTAACGCAGCGACATCTCTAGTAAAAATCACTTGGATATTGAATAGACAAGGGATCCGGTGCGTTGGTCTAGTGGTTAGTGTATTGGCCAGCGGATCGGGAGGTCACGGGTTCGAATCCCAGTCGCGTTACTTTCGTCGTGAAATGTTTTTCTTCGACATTTTCTCGGCAAAATTTTGGCTCGGCTTTAATTTTATTGACTTTTCTATGTTTCTCCTATACTCGTTCCAACTCCAAGGGGGGAAAATATGTTGACAACAAAAAAATAGCCAATTTTGATCATTTTTTTTGGAACGGAAAAAAAAGGTTTTTCATTTATGCAACTTTAGGTACAATTTATTACATAAGTAAACTGTTTAAATTAATTTTTTTTATTAAAAAATATTGAAAAGTAGCGACTTTATGTCGCGGTCATCCAGAAAGGTTTTGGCGGCCGTTGTCCATTTGTGGGTAATTCAACGACCGTAATATTGACCTGAAAAATATAAGCCAAGAATTTTTAGTATTTTAAAATCCAAATGCTGAACTTATACCTAGGAAACATTTAAAAAGTTAAAAATTAAAGAAATGGAACACCTCAGAAAAAAATTGGAATTTGATACAAAATTTTCGTTTTTTTGCAATAAAAAAGTACTTTTTAAAAGAGATTTTCATAAACAAGTAGATATAAATTTCAGGTAATATTGTTATTGAGTTGTGTGTAAAATTTCAGCACGATCGATCAACTCGTTTCAAAAATGTTTCCAACAAATTTAAAACATTTCGTTTTAAGGAGAACGTCTAAAGTTTCGAAGTACGAAAACTCAATGATTCGAGTGACTTACCGGCTAATCAGCAATTCCAGGGTCGTACAATAGTCCTTCAGCTTCTAACATTTTACGTAAAAAAAAAGCGATTTTTTTTTTATGCCGCTACATGTATTTTTCTCCCTTAAACGTAGAGCTATATATTAGATGAAGTAAAAAGTTCTGAGCGTTTTTTCGCTTTATTTCGACGACGAAGTTAACACAGTTAGGACGTTTTGTTCGATAACTTTTGTCCATTTTGAAGGCAATTTCATAATTCCGCGATTGAAGAAGTTCTCGTCCCTATTGGTAAAAAAACTTGACCAGCTCATTTTCACAAGCTTCTCTTGAGGCCAGTTTTGTACCATCAAGAAAATGTTTGCAAATGCTTGAAAAGGTGATAATCGCTTGGTGCCAGGTCTGGACTGTACGGCGGGTGCGATAGAACCTCCCATCCAAGCTCTCGGAGCTTCTGGCGCGTCGTTAAAGATGTGTGCGGCCTGGCGTTGTCTTGATGGAACACAACACCCTTCCTATTGACCAATTCTGGCCGCTTCTGGTCGATCGCCTGCTTCAATCTGGTCAGTTGTTGATAGTAGAGTTCCGAATTGAATGTTTGGCCCGATGGGAGCAGCTCATAGTGGAGGATTCCCTTCCAATCCCACCAAACACACAGCAAAACCTTCTTGGCCGTTAATCCGGGCTTGGCGATCGTTTGGGCCGGCTCACCGCGATTGGACCACGATCGTTTTCGGCTGTTGTTCTCGTATGTGACCCATTTTTCATCGCCAGTCACCATCCACTTAAAAAGTGGGTCGATTTCGTTACGTTTCAGCAAAGAATCGCAGGCGTCAATTCGGTCCAAAAGGTTCTTTTGCGTCAATTCGTGTGGCACCCATACATCGAGCTTCTTCTTGAGACCAGCCTTATGCAAATGGTTCCAAACGGTTTTCTGGCTAATCTTCAGTTCTTGGGCAATGGAATAAGTGCTCACATGCCGGTCCGACTCGACGATTTCCATGATTTTATCGATATTTTCGACGATTGGCCTACCATAGCGTGCCTCATCTTCGACGGCCATATTACCAGAACGGAATCGTTGGAACCACAGCTTTGCTGTTGCATTCGATACTGTATTGGGTCCATAAACAGCACAATTTTTTTTTCCCGCCTGCTCCGCCTTTTCACCTTAGTCGTAGTGGTACTGAAGAATGTATCGAATTTTCTCTTTTTTTACCTCCATTTTCGAACGCTGTAACACACAACTGGCTTCACCAAACACAAACCTGTCAAAGAACTTTTTTTTTAAGCGTAACGTCACCTTTAAATCGCCGTATAGTATGACCCGATGCGATGTATACATCGTGAGATATGGCTCACTAAAGACATCTAGCGGAAAACGCTTAGAACTTTTTACTCCACCCAATATTTAGCATATAATAACCAATACGACAAGAAATAGAATTAAAAAAAGCGGCCAGTAAACATAAGCATTGGTAAACAAGCCATCATAAACATGAACATTATTCTCTTCATTTTCATTGACTCTTCTATGCTTTTCTTATAACCGTTCCAACATGAAGCACGCAGCTATGTATTTTATTAATAATAACCAACAATAGAGGGCGCACCGTTGGTTTGTGGCTGCCGCGATCTCTCGCGTCGTGTGGCCTTTACATGCGTCGATACTTGGATGGGTGACCGCTTATCAGCTGGCTCCCACAGCGAATACTCAGCGACAAGAAGTTTTACTGAGTTTCTGACACGCGTTATGAAAATGTAAAGCCGCCCCTTCCCCCGCAGTCTAATCCGTCGAACCTCGCATAATGGAGACTCCCCAAAATGCAGAAAATCGCCAAAACTTTGGCCATGAGATTTTTGAGAGACTGAATCGTGTACTACTTTTCCGTCTGTCTCTTTTGTCTTGTACTTACCAGATGAAACCAAATCCCACATTTATTAGGAATAAATAAAATAGTTATTAGACGATATAAAATACATCTTGATTTAAATAAATATATTTAAAATTTATAACTTTAACAATGAAATGCAATAGGGAAAATTTGATTTCCGGAAAAATGTAGTTAATTGAAATTAAGAAAAATCAAATAGACGCATCTAGTTTAATATCAAAAGAATTTTTCCGTCATTGGATCAAATCCCTATAGGGATGTGGTAGGATCCGAGGACTCTTCGACAAATTTCTTCACGGGAAGTTACCGAATTTTCACGCGTCTTTTCCGACAATGCAATAATTCATATAACGTTTATTTCGCGTCCGAAAAAGAATCGATTATACGAACGGTGAGTTTCAGACGGAGCGCGGGATACGAGATGGATTCGTGAGAACGAGGAGATACGAGAGAGTCACGTGTGCCGATATATCGATTATCGACGGTCGTACCAACGACAAGTGTGCCTTGCGTAGCATCCGGATTATTCAAGGTCGCGAAACGTCTGGTCTTCCCGATCTCGTGTCGTATGCTCGCCGCCGTGGCGGTACGACGGAGATGGATGTGTACCAGGGCGCGGGGGATTTATTATTGTCATTTTTTCTTCTTCTTCTTTCCCTCGACGCCGGAAGGCCAAGGGGGAGAGAGAGAGAGAGAGAGAGAGAAGGAGAGAAAGGGGACGAAATTCAACCCTCGCGGTTAAAAAAAGGGTCGCGCGTTTAGCCTAGTTCCACTTGACCTTACCCAACGAAGAATGGTTTTTTTTACAAGCCACACACACACACACACGCACACATGAAACGAACGCACCTTACCTCCGAGGGAGAAAACACGTCGAAAGTTTTGTTTGCCTTGTGTTTGCTTTTTTTTTTTTTGACTACTTTTATTATTGCCCGTATCTTGCTTTACTTGGGTGGAGATGAAATGTAAAAAAAAAACTGCTCGCTGTGCCCCCTTCCTCGCACCAACGGGGAGAAGCCCCGTGAAAATTGATTTTCCAGGCGCGGTGTCTCTCGCTCTCTCTCTCCCCCCCCCCCTCTCTCTCTATCGCCCCCTCTCTCTCTCTCCCCCTCTCTCTCTCTCTCCCTCTCCCCCTCGTTCTTTCTACTCTCTGTCCGTGGTCACAGGTTGGAGGCATCGACCTGCGACCTGGCGGTTACCAACGGCACTAAAATCCAGCCCTATCGTCCTTCTCGGTAGGAGGGCGGTGCGTCAAAAAAAAAAAAAAAAAATCTACATAAAACATATATGTATTTATATCCACCACGTATGTACACTTCTTCTTGTTTTGCCGTTAGTACGGAATCGTAAATATTTATTTCGGAAAACTGTCAAGCCATACCTTTTGTCTCTGAATAATAGACCCTCGCGATAAAAAGAGCTTCGATTAAATTGAATCAACAATTTTCTTTTTCTTTTTTTTTTTCTTCAACCTGTGCCCTCCCCGCTTGAAGAATAAAAACAATCTCTTTTGATGATTCTTCTCGTTTAGCGAGATAGATACATCCACTTAAGGAGTTTCGATATCGCTCCTTGGCTGCGATAGTGCGAATGAAAGTACAATGAGAGTGATCGGCAGGCTGCTAACTTCTTGCGAATTAAATTTACATGCTAAAATTTATTACTATTGGCCTATTTCCAACTCATAACGTTGCTGAAAAAATATTTCTAAGCCGGGAAATTATATTGATTGTTATCATTTTTGCAATTAAATATTCGGTGTAGTAAAAAGAAATCCATTATTTTTTGCAATAGATGGCTTTAGTAATCTGTATCTCGCGTTGTATTAGGGCGATCGGATTACGCTAGAGGGCGTTAGAAAGATAAGATTTCGCACTAAAATAAACATCTCAGACAGTTTTGTGATTGCTTGACACAATATTGTTTGAGCGCGCGTCGAAGGTGGCCACCAGCAAAGTGAAAATACGCCATATTTCACAGTTTTTCTTCGATAAAGGCGAAAACGCAAGCCAGACGGCTGAAAATGTGAATAGTGTTTATGGTCCTGATACTGTAACAGCCTAATCACGCGCAATTTTGGTTTCGTCGATTCCGTTCCGGTAATTTTGGATGTCAAAGATGCACCACGCTCTAGATATATCAAAACCTACATTTTTGTTTTTTTTTAGAAAGGCTCGTGCGATTTTTGTTCGCCCAAGTATTGCATTTTTTGCTAAAAAATACATGTTTCAGAAAAAAAGGCGTCATCGAAGAACTATAGGGTTTCAGAGGAAATGTCAAGAGGGTAAAAAGTTGCATGGCTTCGCACTGGAGTGGCTAGAATTTTTTCAGAATTTTTTTTTTTTGACCACTTTTGGTTGGAATTTTGATGAGTGGACAGGCTCCGCTTGGGAATTATGGGGCCTAGGACAATATATTGAGAAAGGAAATTTGTTCACATATTTATTTTTAATTAACAACAATTTTTTTAGAATTTTTTTAGAATTTTTTTCATTTTCATTTTTTTATTTTAATTTTCAAAAATAAAAAAAAAAACATCTAGAAAAATTGTAGTTAATTAAAAATGAAAATATAAACAAATTTCCTTTCTTAATTGTCCTAGACCCCATAATTTCCAAGTGGAGCCTCTCCACTCATCAAAGCTCCAACCAAAAAAGGTAAAAAAAAATGTCCAAGAAAAATTGTGAAAAAATTCTAGCCCCTCCAGTGTGGGCCCATGCAACTTTTTACCCTCTTGACACATCTCCTGAAACCCTATAGTTCTTCGATGACGCCTTTTTTTTTCGAAAACAGGTATTTTTTAGCAAAAAATTCAATACTAGGGCGAAAAAAAATCGTACGAGACTTTCTAAAAAATAAAAATGTCGGTTTTGATATTCTTTTTAAGTTTCCCATGGCAAAAACCGAGGAAAATTTTTTCCCCAAACGTTGCAATTAATTTTCGACGGCCAAAAAATAGCCGAAAAATGGCCACGTTCAAAAGTGCGCACCAGGGCGAAAAAAAATCGTAGAGAATTTTCTAAAAAAAAACGCAAAATAAAGGTAAACTTGTCCTCTTTGAAACGCCACTTGGGAAATTCAATTACCTTTATTTTTGAGTCCGCTATGTAAATTTTAGTGCGGTAAGAAACTTCGACTAGTGCGTACTTTTTTTTGTCCAGTACCGTATATCAATTGATTGACACCCCAGCGCTGCCGCGTCCGACACACGGACATACACGTGTGTCTGATCGCGGACCGGCATTCGACGTGGCCAAAGTTTTTAGTTCGGTGCTCTTCGGCCGCCTTATAATGTATATATGGCGATGAAAAAAAAAGAAAAGCAGTCCACTTTCGCCCTTTCAATTTCTATCCGTAGTCGAAGATAAAACAAGTCGCGAGCACGTGAGTGAACAGGGGCAGGAGCGATGTGGTACGGCGAAAAGTGGGAGGGGGGAGGGTAAACTGGTGAAAACGCTGGTTTGTACCCTTCCGCGAGGCTCTTTCCTCGAGCTCTCACAACTTTGTTCGCAAAAGTTCTACGCCTCTCCCTCTCTCTCTCTCTCTCTCTCTCTCTCTCTCTCTCTCTTTATCTTACTCTCGGTGCCTCCGTACGTTTTGCCAAGGTCACCGACATCTAGAACAGCAACCACCGCCAATATACCATCTCGAAGCGCGCGAGCGAAAGCGCGAGCGTTCCGTGTGGCCCCAGGACGACGATGTGGTGAATTGTGGAACACTGAAAATAGTGGGAAGAAAGTAAGAGAGAGAGAGAGAGAGAGAGAGAGAGAGAGAAGACGAGGTACTACCTAACAGTCACAACCAAAGCGCCCTCTTCGCCCCATGCGCGCCGCGGTCGCATTTCTTCCTGGCCGACACTCGCGGGCGACTTGCCGTAAAGTGATAAATTTCCCTCAAGTGTATATTTATACACACATACACCTACTTGTATATGTGGTATGTCTATGTATATACGTTTTCTCCCGGAAAGTTTCCTCTCTCTCTCTCTCTCTCTCTCTCTCTCTCTCTCTCTCTCTCTCTCTCTCTCTCTCTCTCTCTCTCTCTCTCTCTCCTCTCTCTCTCTCACGCTCTCTTTGCCTCTCTCTGCCTCCTCTCGCAGTCTCGTTCACGACCCTCCTAACAATTTTACGGTTTCAAGTTGTTACAAGCGTGCCAACCTTCGCCCTTCTCCCCGATCCTCGACCGTACTACTTTCGCTTAATCGGCGAATAAAAAAAAAAAAAAAGAAAAGAAAAGCGTGTTTTACACGTATGTGTGTGCGTCGTGTGTATGTATATGAACGTATTTATGGCAAGAACGAGGAGCAGGAAAAGTGGAAGAAACAACAAAAAGAAAGTTTATACTGTCTCACCCACTAGCCCAGTATCGGAAACTTCGCGTGATATCCTCTTGCAGCCCCTTCCCTCGCCCAATGCGCCGAACATTTTATTTTTATTGGTTACCCAGCGGTATAGATACGCCCCATTCTTACGCTTCCTTTTCGCTTTTTTTTCTTTTGCAGGGAAATGTCTGCATCTGAGCGGACTCACGTCCGAACCGATGACCGCCGACGACGATTACAAACTTCTCCGTCTTGGCATCGGCTTCACCAATATGGTCTCCCGAGCTACCAAGGGAAGTGCCGATCTTATGAGGAAGGAAATCAAGGAAGGTACGTGTCGTGATCGCGTTTTACTCTTTTCTGTTAACATTACAGCTGCGACGGCGATAAGCGACGTCGTGAAACAGTTTTGTAATCAGGGTGTCTAATCTTGACCAGAATTGAAATTTCATGGCATTTATAAGGATTTTTAAGGCAAGCAATAGGGATTTTTTTTTCATGACTTTTATTATGACTTTCTGGTATAAAAGTATACTTTATAATTCTTTAAGGAGATACGACTGCTCCCTCAGGGTCAACACAGAGACTAAATTTATGTCGCCCCACGGATGTTCTGATTTATGTTAACTTATGTTGAATATTCGTATTGTCGAACCAGAAGTGCCAAATTTGTGGTATTGGGAGTACAAATTAATTCGGTCCGTTTTCAAGAGATGGCTCTGGATGTTATGAATGTTTCATAGTGACAGCTGATTTCGGTGCTTTCAGAGAGGTTAGACATCTGTCAATAACATTCAGTTTATATCGCTTTGAGTTCCATTAAAAACCTTGTTTTTTTTACTGTGTTGAGTATGTCAAATTTTGTGTTAACTAAGCAGCATTTGCGGCAAGTTTTACTATTCTGCTTTAATTGGAAGAAAAGTGCAGCTGAAGCGCATCGAATGCTTGTTGAAGTTTATGGTGATGATGCTCCAACTGATAAATCATGTAGGGAATGGTTTGCGACGCTTTAAGAACGGTGATTTCAGCGTTGAAGACAAGCCTCGCCCTGGACAGCCAAATGAGCCAATGAGCTGCTACAACCTGGCGATTCCATTACGGGCGATCGGTATAGACTACAATTGATTCGTTTGAGCCGTGCATTACGAGAAAAACGGCCGGAATACGAGCAAAGACATGACAAAATTATTCTTCTGCGTGACAACGCTCGGCCTCGTGTCGCAAAAGTCGTAAAAAAATATTTGAAAACGCTCAAATGGGATATTTTACCGCACCCGCCGTATTCTCCGGACATTGCTCCTTCTGATTACTGGTTGTTCCGACGGATGCAGCAAGATTTAGCAGGTCACCGGTTCACTTCTTTCGCAGAAATCGAAAATTGGCTCAAAACTTGGATCGCCTCAAAAGACGAGACGTTTTTGTTCGAAATGGAATTCGAAAATTGCCTGAGAGGTGGGAAAAAGTAGTAGCCAGCGCTGGACAATACTTTGATTAATCTATTCATACCTTTTATATTGAAATAAATGGCTTTTTTACCACAAAAAAAACGGACCGAATTAATTTGTACTCCTATAATAAAATAAATATTTTATTTATTGCATATTTACTATTCAAAACTGACCGACGCTGGTGATTGGGCGGTCGGGGTGCGGCTTGGGCGATCACTGATGTCAAGCAGCCTCGAACGAGGTCAATACTTGGTGCGGTGACCGCTTAGCCGTGCTCTGGCCGGCGCATCGACGAGTGAGCGGGAGGCCGTTTTTCTGAGGCCTTTTGGTATACATACCTTGAGCAAAAAGGTCTGGTATGCCAAGGTATCAGAAAATACAGGGCCGTCTATACCGGTACGGGTTTTCCACAGTTTCCCCGTACCCTCGGCAAATGCGGTATAGTTGTAGCTTAAGACGGCTGTGGACGCAACGGAAGTTAGGTTAGATCAGCGAAGTGCGGGTAGGGAGTGATAGGAAAAAGCATTCAATTGGGAAGGGTAAAACGTAAAAACTCATAAAAGAGTATACGTTGGAATACTGCAAAAATAAAAAAATACTAATCAAAACTGAAAAATTATATTCTCAACGATTCTGGAGTCTTCACGACGATTTCCAAGCAGTACCGAAATTCTGAAACTCTGTAGCGACCGTTTTCGTTGTCGATTACCTAGCAACAGCCAATAAGAGGCTCCCCCTTTGTTATGATCGTGCATACGATTGACTGTCGCTAGCCGGCGACAACGAAAACTGTCACTACAGAGCTAGGTTTTGTTCGCCAAACGAATCAGCTGTTACGCCCAACGTTGGCAAGTCTATGGGTACTATTTCGTCATCATGATAATATTGAACCGGAAGTTGAAACTGTTTTATCATGTAGTGCTTAAAGTACACGGTGAAGTGCGAATTTTTGATTTTTTACAATATCTATTACGTCTAATTTATCAAATTTCAGTTTTCCAACGTCCTTAGTTGGATACGTGAGTAGCAAAACCGTGATTACCGCACTTCCGGTCGACCGTCTCCATAAGACGACGTGCTCCGCTAGCTCAAAATGCTCGACTTTGCAATTTTATTACGAAAAAAAAAACTGGATGGTCAATATAGCTCAATTTTTTCCAAAGGGTGCGTAACGTATTTGTCAACGTCATATAAAAATTTCAGACTCGAAAGTTGAATTCGACCCCGTGATCCTTAATGCGTCTAATTTTCAACATTTTTATATTTCTATTCTGCTCTTTGAAACAGATGTGTGTTTTATGCCAATAAAAAGTATACAAAATAAACGAAAAAATCACTAAACTGTACAATTCCATGTGTAGTAAAAACTGCGAGACAAACATCATTTCAAATTTGCTGTGAAAAAATATATTTTGGGAACACCTAGAAAAATATTACATACTAAGGTAGTACTAGCGGATTGACTAGTCAACAGAATATCTATCAATTTTCGAATCTGAAAAATGCAAAATATAATACATTTAGGTACAATAATAAATACGATACGGAAAATAATAATTTGAGAAGTGTATGCGATAACTGTGTGCATTATATTATGAAAAGTAAAGTATTAAAATAGCAATCAGATTTGACTTGAGTTGTCTCACCGTCCGCTATTTCATAATTCTGGCAATATTCGTGGCAACGCTGTCCTCAGCCGCTTCCGATCAATGTCAAAAGTTTGTTTATGCCGTCCGTGTGTGTAAGCATCTGTGTAGTGTGTGTGTGTGTGTGTGTGTGCAATGTGCGTATGTAACTTCGGTCTTACATACAATATGGAGTACAAAAAAACGCCCGCGAAGATAAAAAAAGATAGATAAAAACTTCATTATATAATATTCAATCCATAATTATTTATCATTAATGAGCAAATTTCTCGCGTAAAGAATTCTACAACTTTTGTCGTTGCATTCAAATTGACCGGCTCGATTCGGCCTCCCGGATGCGAACACAGCTTACGGCATGCGGTTGTGCCCAGGGGGCTGACACTGGGATAAATTCTCCTAACGTAACGTGTCCCCGTTATTGTCGCCACGTGAACTAACCCACCATGCGGCGCTAGTAGTCGCCCGCGTGACCCCCACTCCGCAAAGCGCCTCTCCTCATTATTTCGTCATCTTTTTTCGTCGCGTGGACCAAGTGGATATTTTTTTTCGTTTTCTCGATCTGTCGTTGTTCTCGAATAAAAAAATCGTAGTGTGGTGTTACAAAGTGACAAAATAATAAACAATTTTAGTGTAGCGATAAAATAAAAAACAATTTTTGTGGTTTTTGTGCTTATATTTAAGAATGCCTGCGTGCGTGGTCCTTGGCTGCACGTCAGGTTATCAATCAAACAAGGAAAAATCGCATTTTTTCAATGTACCAAAAGATCCAGAAGCGGTTGCAGCAATATTCTGCACGTCTCAACGCAGAACAAAAAAAAAAAAGCAATCTCGACAAGAAAAAAATTGCAAAACATTGTACAACGTGACTAGTCCATTATTTAAAAAAAAAAATAATGTTATCTGTTTATTTCGTTCAATAAATATTTTTACAATACATCATATTTCAACAAGTGTAAATATCGCATCCCTCCCCATATACACATACACTTTTAAATTCTAATCTAAATAATGAATTATCCAAACGCGTCGAATGCAAATTGTACAGACGCTGCGCGACTGGAGTGGGGGGTCATGCGGGCGACTACTAGCGCCGCATGGTGGGTTAGTTTACGTGGCGACAATAACGGGGACACGGCAGACCCAGCAGTGCCAGGGGGCTGGTTATGCCAAATTTACGCCATCTCTCTCCCGCCATGACAGACACGGCTGGCGAACGCAAAAATTAGTCGATTCAATCGATAATATCTGCTCGAAATATCCCGTAACCACGGTCTTACATACAGGTCTGGAAACTCTGCCAGAATTCGCATGGTGGGGGTAGGCCGCTTACGGACGAAAATTTTCGTTGAGAGTTGACACTACGTGGCGCCTCAATCTTGCCCCCAGATGAACATAACCACCAAAAATAATTTTGTAAACAAAAGCGACTCATTAGTGGATTTCTTGTGCTATTGACTTATCGGAAGTGAAAAAATGCCGAGAATCTGTGTTGTGCCGGGGTGCAAAACTGGAAGCAGAATTGTATTATCGAAGCACTCGTTATTTCGCGTGCCAAAAGATACAGTGCGGTGGAAACAGTGGGAAAACGCGATCCCGGGTATTATAAAATTAAGTTCGTTGGATGTCATTTGTGACAAGCATTTCAAGGCTGAAGACATTTCTCATGAATGGAAAAAAGAGGATGAGAATGGTCAAATAATCACACGAGTAAGTATATTAAAAACAATGTATATAATAATGGATACATTTTTTTCAAATTTTGTATTTTGTCTTTGAAGGTTCAATACAAGCGGCCACGACTGAGTGATACCGCTGTGCCTACAAAATTTAACGAACCAACCGGGAAAATGGGTATTGAATCAGCGGATTTGGAAAATCTCTCGCCAAACATTGTCAACGATATTGTCAATTTGCTTCCCGCCAAAACGTCTGACATGGAAGGTATGTCTACTGTTGTTATCATTTATTGCTGTCTGTAGTTTCGTGTTGGGACTTGACGATTATTTTACATTTGTTATACTTTATTAAATTGGAATTTTCAGAAGCGAACATGAAATTGCCTTCAACCGCTGAGCCGTCGTCAGACTATGATGAGCCATTGTCAATCGGCGATCCCGCTGGCACAGTATCGTCACTCGTAAGCAGTAAAGGTGAGAATAAAGATTTTATTTAAAGATGTTACTCGAAATTTGTCAAAATTGACGAATTCCTGATTTTTCTAAAGATTGTAAAAATAAAATGCGACGTGGTATAAATGATTTCATCGTTTTGTTATTCACCCATAGTTCAAAACCTTTACCAACGACCAAAAAACCGATAAAAAAATAAAAACATTTATTTAAAAATTAATTCGAATTTTTATTTGCGAGAAAGAAAATGATGACATACAAAAATGATACAATGTGTATAAATAATTAATACAACACCAGAAACCTATGCAAAAAAAAAGCTCACTCTTCGGGGATCGAACTCGGCTCCTTCAAAACGGTAGCTCATGTCAGCACCGTATCCGTGCGACCACGATTATCATTCCACGAGTAAGACAGTTTTCTAATATTTAAGTTATAGCCACGCTTGGGGTTTAATTAGATTTGGCGGCTTGTTGGGTTGGTTCACCGCTTAATTTTATTCATTATAATTAGCTATATTGGTAGATATACCACCAATATATATATATACTGCAGAACCAATAATTGAAATGAGGTGTTACGGAGACAGGCAGATGCAGAGTAATGCGGCGATTAGCTCTGTCTTTTTTCAATACCTCCGTCTGCCCCCGTACCGCACTTCGCCACCAACTCTTTTAAGATCGCAGCGCTCCAGCGGCCAGTGCATTAAAAAATTTTCCTCAGTAAGCGACCCCCCCGATACGGCGGAGTTTCCAGACCTGTATGTAAGACCGTGCCCGTAACCTATATTTTTTATGCAACATACGTAATCGCGACAGTTTTCTCGTTATTTGTCGCTTTTCCCATAGCTCATATCTATTCGCGAACTACTATTTTTTTTCGTCTCAAAGCTCGATCCGCATGGATTTCCCATACGGTATGGGTTAAATGCATTGATTTCGTGAATTAATTATTATTGTATCTAGCCGGTAAGGCATGCCGAGTTTTTCGCGGACGTCATTCTGTATGTCTATACTACAGCATACAAGAAAAAAACAATTTTTTTTCCTAATAAGAAGGTTCGTGCACATACTACCTTAAATATTAGGTCCGTAGCGCCGCCACCGTCTAAATGTCGCGCAATTGTATCACGACAACGGTAAAACACACGAAGATCGTACGCGAAGTATACCGACGACGTGAATTTTTTTTTACAATGATGTAAAACTGTGCAACTCTGGCCGAAGAAGCCAAACGAAAAAAAAAAAAAAAAGAGACAAAAAAAAGTTTGTTTCGAGCTCGTTGGTTTCACTTACCTTATTAATTTGGCTGTGTGTGTATTATTGTCGAAAAGTTTCGCAACTCGCTCGCGATCCTTGTTGACCTCTTCTCCATCCTTCACCGCCCGATTCTCTTTCTCACTCCCACCTGGTAAACGCAACTCCCGATTGACCGTTTCTTACTCGTACAAACTATCGAGAGAAGTTTCCTCGCTAGCTCCAATGGGGAAGTCGGCTTGTACTTGCGCGTCGACACATAACATCCACGGTGGAACTGTTACAAACCGTTTTACGAGAGGACAGGAACGTGCGAACTTGACGATCGTCGCGAGATGACCGCCGCGAACCATTGCCATCGAGTCTCTCAGGGGAGAGGGAACACACGCTAGAACGGTGTTCTCGAATGCGACACGCGACTGGGACAAAAAAGACTTCGCGATGTTGATTTTGCGATGGGACGTCGGGGGAGGCAGGCGAACTAGCTGACTTTTCACCGCTAGAGCGCGTTTTATGATCAAACGGAGGAAACGCGTCGCCCCGAATCGCGAACATCTTTTTTTTTTTTTTAATAAGTAAATTTAAGGCGGGATCCTGAATTAGCCGGTTCGAAAAATCGATATTTTTGAGGATTTTTTTTCGGGTCAAAAAAAAAAAGCAAGTTTAGCGAAATTTTCAGATTATTTTATTACATGTCTGAAGATAAGAAAACAATTTTTTTTTTTAAAGAAAAATATCAACAGGCAACCGATTTTTATGCACATTCGTGCCACTGCTGTTTCCATGCGGCGTGACAAATGGAGCTCGTAATTTTCATCTGAAACAAAAAAACCAAAAACCATTTTAATTGTGACATATTTTTCTTCTATATGGACTAAAAAAAAACGAAAAAAATTTTGAAATTTGAATGTTTTTTCGGGTTTGAAGTAGAAAATGTGCTTTTTGTGAAAAAAAAAATTATTTCAACTTGCTAAAAAAATTGTTAAGAATTTTTTTTTTCGACAATGTTTTTAGTTCAAATAGAAAAGAAAACGATACTGAAGCGAACAAGCTTTGGTTTGTTTCGATTGGACTTCTAGTTTTTTTGTAATCAGATACGCCAAATTAGAAAAATCGTAAAAACGAAAACTCGAGAAAACGGGCGCCCTAACTGCCCGAGCGCCCGTATACCTGCTCGACACTCCACTACGTTCAGTGCTGTATCTTTGGAAATATTTCGAATTGGGCTATAAAACTTTGTCTAGACATTCTTAGATACATCAGGAATAGATTTAAACAATAAACAAAAAAATCGATTTTTTGGACCTTCTAATTCAGGATCCGGCCTTAATGCAGCCCCTTGGCCAAGGAGATTAGAGTAGAAGGAGTCCGAAGTCTTATGGAGAGACTTGAAAAAAGTGGCTACAAAAACATGCACAAACAGGGATGGCGGCAATATCGCTAAGACCTCGAGAAGTGAGCTGCGTGTGACAGAGACGAACAAATGAATTATGAGAAGAAGCTGTATGTGAGGCTGAAGCTCAGCTTACTTCTCGAGGCTCAGAGATAGTGGCGCCATCCCTGTTTGTGCATGTTTTTGTAGCCATTTTGAAGTGCACAGATCGGACTCCTTCTACTCTAACCTCCTTGCCCCTGGCACTGCTGGGTCTACCGTGTCCCCGTTATTGTCGCCACGTAAACTAACCCACCACGCGGCGCTAGTAGTCGCCCGCATGACCCCCCACTCCAGTCGCACAGCGTCTGTATAATTTGCATTCGACGCGTTTGGATAATTCATTACTTAGATTAGAATTTAAAAGTATATGTGTATATGGGGAGGGATGCAATATTTGCACTTGTTGAAATATGATGTATTGTAAAAATATTTATTGAACGAAATAAACAGATAACATTCTTTTTTTTTTTAATAATGGACTAGTCACGTTGTACAATGTTTTGCAATTTTTTTCTTGTCGAGATTGCTTTTTTTTTGTTCTGCGTTGAGACGTGCAGAATATTGCTGCATCCGCTTCTGGATCTTTTGGTACATTGAAAAAATGCCATTTTTCCTTGTTTGATTGATAACCTGAGGTGCAGCCAAGGACCACGCACGCAGGCATTCTTAAATATAAGCACAAAAACCACAAAAATTGTTTTTTACTTTATCGCTACACTAAAATTGTTTATTGTTTTGTCACTTTGTAACACCACACTACGATTTTTTTATTCGAGAACAACGACAGATGGAGAAAACGAAAAAAAACATATCCACTTGGTCCACGCGACGAAAAAGATGACGAAATAATAAGGAGAGGCGCTTTGCGGAGTGGGGGGTCATGCGGGCGACTACTAGCGCCGCATGGTGGGTTAGTTTACGTGGCGACAATAACGGGAACACGTTACGTTAGGAGAATTTATCCCAGTGTCAGCCCCCTGATTTAATGTCAGGATTTCATGCCGCATCTGTATGAAAGGCGCTGACAGGGCCCTACTGTGTATAAAAATGCTATGCTTTTTGACCGCTTATTTTACTTCGACCTCCCCGTGGCGCTAGTAGTTATCTTACAATCACGGTCTTACATACAGGTCTGGAAACTCTAATGCTGGCAGCCGCGATCAGGTGCGTCGTTTAGCGTGACAAATTTCGTTCCTAGCGCCGCCACTAGTTGTCGCTGCGCTTCCGAAACCCGGGCATACATAACCTCAATACGGCGAGCAACGGAGTGAGCGGATGAAAACGTGTGTCGCTGAGTCGCTGATAACTGTTGTTTTTTTCTGCGTTTTGGACACAGTATCGTTGACATTCGAAACACTTGCAACAATTTTTAAAAAAACATGAAGGGGCAACATAAAAAAGTTCGAAAGGATTCATTCTGCTTACCTCGATATGAAAAAAAATGCTCATACATGAATCAAAAATATCAGAGAATTTTTTGCATTTGTATCTTTATTAAATTGCATGAAAAATACGGGAATGAGGGATGGAAGAAAAAAAAATTGAGCCTAGTGGCGTTTAAAACCTAGAACGCGAGTATGAGGGAAGTACGGAACCACTCCGTCAAAGCTCACATGCAATGTGACAGCTTCAGAATCGTATGTATACGCTTATTACGCTCGCTTGGATTTAGAAAGTTTACGATTTGTTTACGATTAGGATCATATTTTTTTTTTTTATTGTATTAATCGAAATTGACAGGACTAATGGCTTTTCCTGGCCGTTTGAAAAGTGTTTCGAACTCATAATAAATATCCGCGTAACGAACATGAAGGTGGGACAGAGATAGAGAAATAGAAGCATGGCCGACTAGTGCTGTCTCTGTCTGACCCCCCCCCCCCCCCCGCCGCGCCGCAACGGGTATTCTGATCGTAACGAACCTAGTGGCGACTAGTGAACTACCAACTTTCTTGAACAAGCTACCTACTCCTTCCACTGGAGTTTCCAGACCTGTATGTAAGACCGTGCTTACAATATTCCTATTGCGCAAGCGCGAGGCTCGCACGATGTACACAACCCACCATTTTGACTTTTGGAGGTTAAACGGCGGTGCGGCATTGATGAAATTGTTCGTACCCGTGCACTGATGCCATGTATTGTGCCCGGTTGTACCCTGAGCGTACCAGCAAAATATTGAAAAAGTGCATTTTTCTTTACCGTCCACGCATTTTTGTTTTTACCAGCCGACACTGGCATTCAAAGACTAGGGGAAGAGGCTATAAAAAATGACAATGTGAAAGCTGGACGAGTATACAAGCGTGTCAGTACACAACCATGAAGTTACGTATGGACAATATAATTATTGCTAAATCATCGGTTCTTGAAAATATTATTAGTGAATAAGTTTTCAAACATTTTGCAGTTCTCGTTATATGAGCATATGACGAAAGCTGGAGCTCTAGTTATTAAATTGAGTAATGACCTCTTGAGAAATGTATAATTTGGTACCAAATAGTTTCGTTTTCATATTTATCTTCATGATTGTTTGTTGTCACGATCATTAGTCAGACTAATAGTCAACCGAGTATTAATGAATAATAGATAAATTAATAAAACAATAATTGTAGCATAATAGTGTTTGTATATATTTATACCATGTAAGACAATCAATGTATATGGATGGTGTTATATGGGTATTACTCGATTATATGTTGCGTGTGTATATACAGGGTGGACCATTTAACGTGACCACCACAAATATCTCCGTTGCCTTTGGAGTGACGAAAAAAATGTCAGAAGGTAATTTGATTGATTTCGGAGGGCTGATACAGGGGTGAGAAATTCATTTTTGTCAAGGTCATATTGGGAGTACAAATTAATTCGGTCCGGTTTCTTGTGGTAAAAAATCCATTTATTTCAAAATAAAAGGTATGAATAGATTAATCAAAGTATTGTCCATCGCTGGCTACTACTTTTCTCCCACCTCTCAGGCAATTTTCGAATTCCATCTCGAACAAAAAGTCTCGTCTTTTGAGGCGATCCAAGTTTTCAGCCAATTTTCGATTTCTGCGAAAGAAGTGAACCGGTGACCTGCTAAATCCTGCCTGCATCCGTCGGAGCAACCAGTAATCAGAAGGAGCAATGTCCGGAGAATACGGCGGGTGCGGTAAAATATCCCATTTGAGCGTTTCCAAATATTTTTTTACGACTTTTGCGACATGAGGCCGAGCGTTGTCACGCAGAAGAATAATTTTGTCATGTCTTTGCTCGTATTCCGGCCGTTTTTCTCGTAATGCACGGCTCAAACGAATCAATTGTAGTCTATACCGATCGCCCGTAATGGAATCGCCAGGTTGTAGCAGCTCATTGGCTCATTTGGCTGTCCAGGGCGAGGCTTGTCTTCAACGCTGAAATCACCGTTCTTAAAGCGTCGGGAACCATTCCCTACATGATTTATCAGTTGGAGCATCATCACCATAAACTTCAACAAGCATTCGATGCGCTTCAGCTGCACTTTTCTTCCAATTAAAGCAGAAAAGTAAAACTTCCCGCAAATGCTGCTTAGTTAACACAAAATTTGACATATTCAACACAGTAAAAAACAAGGTTTTTAATGGAACTCAAAGCGATATAAACTGAATGTTATTGACAGATGTCTAACCTCTCTGAAACCACCGAAATCAGCTGTCACTATGAAACATTCATAACAGCCAGAGCCATCTCTTGAAAATGGATCGAATTAATTTGTACTCCCAACAGTTTTTGCGTTTTTAATGTCATCAATGGTTTTTCAAGTAGGAACATGTTTTTTTTTTTATTAAGACGTTGTAGCTGATATTCAAACGAATCCAACGACCTATGATATGATCTTGAAATGATTTTTGACCGAAATACACGTGTAAAAACGGGAAATCGTGACGGTATTGACAATAAGAATATCCGAATAATGTAATTGAATTTTTTGTGCAGAAAATTTATTGTAACAAATGTTCGAAGTGATGGCCATTAACCTCGACACATTTTTGAAGACGTCGGATGAATGATTCTCTTGACCTTCGAATAGTTTCTGGTGTGACAGCGGCGCAGGCTCTTGTAATTCGTTCTTGCATGTTCGCCGGCGTCGTCGAAACATCATCCTTGACTGTACAATCACTCTGCTTGACTGTACAATACCATTTTCCATACGGTTGTTACATGTTACTTTGCATGGATACACTTGTCTACTGATTCTAATATTGGTAGATGGTAAACATTCTTCACTCTACTACAGTTTTACTACATTACAATGCCAGTATTTACAAACATCAGAAACATCTCCGACTATTGACATTATCAGTTGACCACTGATTGACCAAACGAATCAGCTGTTACGCCGGACGTTGGCAAATCTGCGGGTACTGTTTCGTCATTATGATAATACTCAACCGGAAGTTAAAACGGTTTTATAATGTTGTGCTTGAACTACACGGTGAAGTTCGAATTTACAATTTTTTTTTTGCAATATCTATTGTGTCTAATTTATCAAATTTCAGTTTTCCAACGACCTTATAGTTGGATACGTGAGCAGCAAAACCGTGATCACCGTACTTCCGGCCGACCGTCTCCATAAGCCCGAGTCGAAAACTAAGGCCGAAAACTTTATTCGATTCGGCCGAAATTGTCAAAGTTGGCCTACGGTTGGCGACTTAGACCGAAGAAACGGCGAATCTTTTAAAATCGTAATAATTCAGGCGACTTATAAACCGGAACGTACCGAAAATGCGCCAAAAAAAAAACGCCGGAACTTAGTTCCGGCGTTGTTGATCGGCCTAACGGGTTGCAGGCTGAAAGTACGCCGAAACTTGGGATTTCAGCTTACATCAGTCAGCGTTCTGCTCAGGCCGAAAATATGCCGATACTCATTTTTTCGGTCTACTGATCGACGTCGCAGGTTACAGGCTCCTCATTATCAATCGAACTCACAAGAACAGTTCAACAATTGGCAGAATTCAGCTAATCAAAGCTGAAATTTTACATCACTTTAACTCCTAATTTTACATCACTTTAACTCCCAACTAATTTACTCAAGGCTCTGTATAAATTCATTATTTCGAATAAAAAAACACGGTGAAAAGGATCTTCTTTATTATCGTAGAGATTTAAGAGGAAGCAAGATCGAATTGCACTAATTATCACTCATTATATTACCAAATATTGATACTCGATGGGGAGACCGAAATTCCAGATTTCCGCGTGTTTTTGGCCCGAGAAAGCAGGCTGACGGAGAAACCGAAATCCAGAGTTCAGGCGTGTTTTCGGCCTGCAAAGCCTGGCCGGAATGGTTCGCTATTCCGGCCGGTTTTCGACGTGAATTCGGTCCAGACCGAAAACACGCCGGAAAATAAGACTTTTATTTTTCGACTCGGGTACAAACTTGGCCACCTTTTTTTCTTCCATTGGGGGCTGAATTTCGAAAAAATCCTTCTTAAATGGCGCCTACGTAATAAAACCAACATGCCCTCCAATCTGCACGTTTCTACATTTAGCGGTTTAGGTTGGGCGATGATGAGTCACTCGAGCAGGACTTTGCCTTTTATATATATATATAAATGATATAAGGTGTAGTAAAAAGAAATCCATTATTTTTGCATGAAATTGAAGGCTTTATTTAGCATCGTTAGAATGATCCGATTTAGGTCTAATATGCACCGTTTTGATCGATAACTTGTTGCCACTTTGAAGGTAATTTCATTACGCCTTTCTCATAGAAACCCTCGTCCCGATTGGCAAAAAAACTGGGACAGTCGATTTTCACAAGCTTCTCTTGAGGCGAATTTTTCACCAGCAAAATCATTCGCCATAGACAGGAACAGGTGGTAATCACTTGGTGCCAGATCCGGACTATAAGGTGGACGCATAAGAACCTCCCAACCAAGCTCCCGGAGCTTCTGGCGAGTCACTATCGATGTGTGTGGCCTGGCGTTGTCCCGATGGAACACAATTCCTCTCCTATTGGCCAAAGCTGGCCGCTTCTGGGCGATTGCTTCCTTCAGACGGTCCAATTGTTGACGGTACAGGTCCGAATTAAGAGTTTGGCCGTAGGGGAGCAGCTCATAGTAGATGATTCCCTGCCAATCCCACCAAACACACAGTAAAATCTTCCTGACCGTCAATCCTGGCTTGGCCACACCGTTTGCGCCGGCTCACCGCGATTCGACCACGACCGTTTTCGCTTGACGTTGTCGTAAGTGACCCACTTTTCATCATCAGTCACCATTCGCTTCAGAAATGGGTCGATTTTGTTGCGATTCAGCAGCGATTCGCAGATGGAAATTCGGTCCATGAGGTTTTTTTTGCGTTAACTCGTTTGGCACCCATAAATCGAGCTTCTTTTTGTATCCAGCCTTATTCAAGTAGTTCCAAACGGTTTTTTGTGCAATGTTTAGCTCCTGGGTAATCGAAAAAGTGCTTACATGACGGTCGGACTCGACGATTTCCATTATTTTTTCGACATTTTCGACAATTGGCCTTCCAGAGCGTGGCGCATCTTTGACATGAAAATTACCGGAACCGAATCGACGAAACGAAAATTGCGCACGATTGGTTGTTACAGTATCAGGACCATAAACGCTATTCACATTTTCAGCCGCCTTGGCTCGCGATTTCGCCTTTATCGACGAAAAATTGTAAAATATGGCGTATTTTCACTTTGCTGGTGGCAATCTTTGACGCGCGCTCAAAAAATATCCCGAGCAGAAATTTGTTCAGGGTGAAATCCGGACCGGATCAGGCTGCCACAATAGCAAATCCGGGCCGGATCAGGCAAATTTAGTCCGGCCCTGATCAAGGATGTAACGCTTTTGCAAATTCAGGTCCGGATCAGGCACCTTATCAGGCTCTGATCAGGCGCTTTATCAGGCCCGGATCAGGCACCTTATTACCAGGCTCGGATTAGGCACTATATCTGGCTCGGATCAAGCAACTTATCTGGCCCGGATCAGGTGCCTCATCCAGCCTGAGACATGCGTGTCATCTGGCTCAATCATTTGATTAATTTTTTGTTTAAAAATAGATCAACATTTATTAAATTATTATCGCAGTTACACGTTATCAAGTTTACTAATGTTATTAAATATATGAAACATATGAAAACATTTTTTTAAAGTTTAAGTTTTTATTTTACTTGACTTGATCGTTTAGTTTTTGTTCCGGTTTTGGCGATGACCGTCCCAATCTTTCCGGCCCAATCTGTCCGGCGCAAATCATGCGTGCCTGATCAGGGCGCCTTATTGATACCTGATAAGGCTTCTATCCGGGGCAAATCAGGCGTGCCTGATCAGGGCGCCTTATTGATCCCTGCTCAGGCCCCTGTCTGGCGCAAATCAGGCGTGCCTGATCAGGGCGCCTTATTGATCCCTGCTCAGGCCCCTGCCCGGCGCAAGTCATGCGTGCCTGATCAGGGCGCCTTATTGATACCTGATAAGGCTTCTATCCGGCGCAAATCAGGCGTGCCTGATCAGGGCGCCTTGTTGATCCCTGATCAGGCCCCTGTCTGGCGCAAATCAGGCATGCCTGATCAGGGCGCCTTATTGATCCCTGCTCAGGCCCCTGTCGGGCTCAAATCAGGCGTACCTGATCAGGGCGCCTTATTGATCCCTGATCCGGCCCTGATGGATCCTCAGGCAGCCTGATTAGATTTCTGCTCGGGATTGCGTCAAGCGATCACAAAACTGTCTGAAATGTTTATTTTAGTACGAAATCTTATCTTCCGAACGCCGTCTAGCGTAATCCGATCGCACTTATGCAACGCGAGATACAGATTACTAAAGCCATCTATTGCAAAAATAATGGATTTCATTTTACTACACCTAATATATAGAAGATCGATATTTTGATACTTCAAAGCCTGAAATATTTTAATTCTTGTGTTTTCAATTTTCAGGGAGCCGCATGTTATTGGAAAAATTGCAGAAATACAAGCCTAAAATCGCAGTTTTCAACGGTAAACTCATTTACGAGGTTTTCTCCGGAAAGAAGGAATTTGGATTTGGAAGACAACCAACGCTCGTCGACGGCACCAATACGGTAAGCAAACAAAAATGACAAGGACAATCATAATAAAAATATCTTCTTAACAAAACTAATGTTTAACAATAAACTTACAATGGAAGTTTAAAAAACTAAAGGATTATTATTTAAACGCAACAATCATTAATACTAGCAGCACATAAGAAGATGGTTTGACAGCAACGTAATAACGATAATAACCATTCAAATAATTTGATCAATAATAAATTATTAATCTGAGCCAAATAAACTACAAAATAAAAAGATTTTTACGAACGAAAATACCTAACAATAACCACACACAGGAATAATATTAATAACCGTTCCAAATAAAATATTAATTTATACGAACGGAAATAATTAACCTTAGCATTACCAAATAGCAATAATAATACAGATATAAAAATAATACATAACAATAACAATAATAACATTTGAATGAATCAAGAAAACGAATTTTATTTGCATAACTTTTTCCAAAAGTTTTTTTTTACAAAATTAATAACGTTTGAAATTATTATGTTGAAAAATAAAAAGCAAAAATCACAATGAAATAAAAATTGTAAATACAACATTAACATTGTATTTGCAATTTTTATTTTAAATTTACTAATTTAATTCGACAATATTAAATCATTTTTAACAATTAATTTTTACGACAAAAAAATAACTAGTATCAAATAATTAGTATCAAAGTAAGAAAATAACAATGATAATTTTTGTGATTCTGAGCTAATCGTTAAAATAAAAACTAAAAGTCAAATAATAATGTTTAAGAACAAAGTCTTATATTATTGATAATTATAAAATTAAGTACTTTCTAAATAAATGTTGACTAGAAATGTATAATTAAAATCAAATCAAATGACAAGTGTAATCGACATATTAATTTTCAAGAAAAAAAAAATGACTAACAATGACAGTACACAGCAACAATAATAACGAAAGTAGGAAAATAACAATGTCGATAATAACATTTTTCAATAATATTTAATCATCAACTGAGGATTGAATTAAAAAAACAAAAATGAAATTATTATGTTGAAAAATAAAAAGCAAAAATCACAATGAAATAAAAATTGTAAATACAACATTAACATTGTATTTGCAATTTTTATTTTAAATTTACTAATTTAATTCGACAATATTAAATAATTTTTAACAATTAATTTTTACGACAAAAAAATAACTAGTATCAAATAATTAGTATCAAAGTAAGAAAATAACAATGATAATTTTTGCGATTCTGAGCTAATCGTTAAAATAAAAACTAAAAGTCAAATAATAATGTTTAAGAACAAAGTCTTATATTATTGATAATTATAAAATTAAGTACTTTCTAAATAAATGTTGACTAGAAATGTATAATTAAAATCAAATCAAATGACAAGTGTAATCGACATATTAATTTTCAAGAAAAAAAAAATGACTAACAACGGCAGTACACAGCAACAATAATAACGAAAGTAGGAAAATAACAATGTCGATAATAACATTTTTCAATAATATTTAATCATCAACTGAGGATTGAATTAAAAAAACAAAAATGAAATTATTATGTTGAAAAATAAAAAGCAAAAATCACAATGAAATAAAAATTGTAAATACAACATTAACATTGTATTTGCAATTTTTATTTTAAATTTACTAATTTAATTCGACAATATTAAATAATTTTTAACAATTAATTTTTACGACAAAAAAATAACTAGTATCAAATAATTAGTATCAAAGTAAGAAAATAACAATGATAATTTTTGTGATTCTGAGCTAATCGTTAAAATAAAAACTAAAAGTCAAATAATAATGTTTAAGAACAAAGTCTTATATTATTGATAATTATAAAATTAAGTACATTCTAAATAAATGTTGACTAGAAATGTATAATTAAAATCAAATCAAATGACAAGTGTAATCGACATATTAATTTTCAAGAAAAAAAAATGACTAACAACGGCAGTACACAGCAACAATAATAACGAAAGTAGGAAAATAACAATGTCGATAATAACATATTTCAATAATACTTAATCATCGACTGAGGATTGAATTAAAAAAACAAAAATGAAATTATTATGTTGAAAAATAAAAAGCAAAAATCACAATGAAATAAAAATTGTAAATACAACATTAACATTGTATTTGCAATTTTTATTTTAAATTTACTAATTTAATTCGACAATATTAAATAATTTTTAACAATTAATTTTTACGACAAAAAAATAACTAGTATCAAATAATTAGTATCAAAGTAAGAAAATAACAATGATAATTTTTGTGATTCTGAGCTAATCGTTAAAATAAAAACTAAAAGTCAAATAATAATGTTTAAGAACAAAGTCTTATATTATTGATAATTATAAAATTAAGTACTTTCTAAATAAATGTTGACTAGAAATGTATAATTAAAATCAAATCAAATGGCAAGTGTAATCGACATATTAATTTTCAAGAAAAAAAAATGACTAACAACGGCAGTACACAGCAACAATAATAACGAAAGTAGGAAAATAACAATGTCGATAATAACATATTTCAATAATACTTAATCATCGACTGAGGATTGAATTAAAAAAACAAAAATGAAATTATTATGTTGAAAAATAAAAAGCAAAAATCACAATGAAATAAAAATTGTAAATACAACATTAACATTGTATTTGCAATTTTTATTTTAGATTTACTAATTTAATTCGATAATATTAAATAATTTTTAACAATTAATTTTTACGAAAAAAAAAATAACTAGTATCAAATAATTAGTATCAAAGTAAGAAAATAACAATGATAATTTTTGTGATTCTGAGCTAATCGTTAAAATAAAAACTAAAAGTCAAATAATAATGTTTAAGAGCAAAGTCTTATATTATTGATAATTATAAAATTAAGTACTTTCTAAATAAATGTTGACTAGAAGTGTATAATTAAAATCAAATCAAATGACAAGTATAATCGACATATTAATGTTCAAGAAAAAAAAAATGACTAACAATGACAGTACACAGCAACAATAATAACGAAAGTAGGAAAATAACAATGTCGATAATAACATATTTCAATAATACTTAATCATCGACTGAGGATTGAATTAAAAAAACAAAAATGAAATTATTATGTTGAAAAATAAAAAGCAAAAATCACAATGAAATAAAAATTGTAAATACAACATTAACATTGTATTTGCAATTTTTATTTTAGATTTACTAATTTAATTCGATAATATTAAATAATTTTTAACAATTAATTTTTACGAAAAAAAAAATAACTAGTATCAAATAATTAGTATCAAAGTAAGAAAATAACAATGATAATTTTTGTGATTCTGAGCTAATCGTTAAAATAAAAACTAAAAGTCAAATAATAATGTTTAAGAGCAAAGTCTTATATTATTGATAATCATAAAATTAAGTACTTTCTAAATAAATGTTGACTAGAAGTGTATAATTAAAATCAAATCAAATGACAAGTATAATCGACATATTAATGTTCAAGAAAAAAAAAATGACTAACAACGGCAGTACACAGCAACAGTAATAACGAAAGTAGGAAAATAACAATGTCGATAATAACATTTTTCAATAATATTCAATCATCAACTGAGGATTGAATGAAAAAAACAAAAATGAAAAAACACGATAGTAATTATTGAGGAAAACAATGACAACAATATGACGCGAGTACCTAAGTCATAAAAATATAAAAAAAACAAAATAAAATGTTTCAGCACATGTGGGTGATGCCGTCAAGTAGCGCGAGATGCGCCCAATTGCCGCGCGCCGCCGACAAGGTGCCGTTTTACGCTGCGCTGAAGAAATTTCGCGACTATCTTAACGGCACGATAACACATCTCGACGAGTCGGACATCGTCTTTGCTGATTCAAAACTGAAGAAGAAGGAGCCGGTGGATACGTCGGACAAGAAAAAAACGTCGATATTCGGTGACGAAATTGGGGGTGACGGTGACAGTACGATGACCGATCTGAGCACCACAACGATAAAGCAAGAGTCCGGTATTATCCCGGGCAAGAAGAAGCGCGGCAGGCCGAAGAAGATAAAGAATCCGGACGACCCGCCCCAACAGGAGATCGAAAAGATGGACGCCAACGGTGAGATAATAAAAAAGCGTCGTGGTCGCCCGAAGAAGATACACCAGCAGGCTAAGCAGTTGGAACGAGAAGAACGCGAGCATGAACATCACCAGCAGCATCAACAACAACAACAACAACAGCAACAACAACAACAACAACAGCAGCAGCAGCAGCAGCTGCATCAACAACAACAACAACATCCGCACAATACGCAACACCTTCAGTCGCAGCATCCCCAGCAACATCCGGAAATGAGTCACATGAGCGAGACTTACGGGAATTCGACGTTACCTCATTGTTTCTCGCCACCGCTCATGTCACCGCCCAAGCCTTTTCCCCACATGGCACCCTACTCGCAGTCCCTAAACGACGGAAATTTCTTCGCTCAGCAGCAGCAAAGTATCAACGACAGCCCATACAACATGAGCTCGAAGCACAGTCCCGTCCACATGCAGCACTACAGCCAAAGTCCAAAATCAATGTCCCTCTCGTTCACGCACTCGGATCTATCGTCGGAGATAAACACGGCGATATCATCGGAAAATAATCTCGAGCCGTCACCTCTGACCTCGCCGAGCGTTGAGCATCCGGATTTCGAGCCGCCTACTAGTATTTCGCAACAACAGCAGAGTCACACGAGCAACGAGCATAGACAATCGTACAACGGCAATGGACCGAGTGAGGGCTCGGGTCACCACAGTAATCCGGGTACACCGTCACACACGGGTTATCCGAGTTACATGAGTTTTCACGAACAGCAGCAGCAGCAGCAGCAGCAAGGAGAGAATCGTCATCCTCATCAAACGACACCAACCGGTTTGGGCCAATCGACGAGTGAGCAGCAGCAACAACAGCAGCAGGATCATCATTCGCATCAGACACCTCCACACGGGCACACGACGACGCAACACTCGGCTATGTCGCCCCAGCATCACCACCAACAGCAGCAACAACAACAGCAGCAGCAGCAGCAGCAGCAACAACAACAACATCATCACCATCATCACCATCATCAGGCCCACGAGCAGCAATACGGTATGAAGAGAAATTCGTCGCAGGACGTTGCCTCGAAGAGTCTAAGCGATCTCGAGTCACTCGTTGATCAGATACCGAGCATAGCCGACGGTGGTAATCAGCGGCTTCAGCATGCCCATGCGGCTCTGAGCGACGAGTCATTGGCCGAAAAGATCGAGTCCCATCATCATCAGTCGTATCTGTCGGGCTTCGCGGGTGTAACAATGGCCAATTACAGTCCACCGTTGGGTCCGGGTGCAGGCTTATATCCGAGCTCCTTGCACTACAGCGAAAATTATGGCTCGCTTTACGGCATGAACGGTCGTCATCATACGAGCCAACACGAGCATCAGCAGCAACAACAACAACAGCAACAACAACAACAACAACAACAGCAGCAGCAACAACAGCAGCAACACAGTAAATCGTATACCGTCGAGAATCTCGCATCGAGCAATTACACGCCTAGCATTAATCACGGACAGCCAAGCGGGAACGCGTACTCAAACATCATACCCGGACCTCATTATCCAGTCACGATGGGCTCGACTAACGGCTATCTATTCGGTGGCCTCGAGACAAGCCTTATGCAACGCACTTACGGTATGAGCGGAATCGGTCCAATGGGAGGGATGCATCCGTCCCTCGGACATATGGCGAATCCTTATCCGTATAACGCCGCGGCTTACTCGAGCTCGTTCGACGCTTATCCGGCACCGCCTACCGGCATACACGCGCCGAGCGCAAATTATCCCGGTTATACAGGTGGTCACGGGGCACCCGGTAACTCGACGCCACCCTCGTACCTTCAATCCCATCACAGACCATCCGTCGATCTCGCTTACGACGGTGTATGATAATCAATTTAAATCGGCGAAAAAACTAATTTCAATCGTTCTCAAAACCTCTTGTTTTCATCAACTTCTACTTCTTCTTCTTCTTCTTCTTCTTCTTCTTTCATTCTTTCTCTGCTTCGTCCATCTTGACTTTCGTTATCGTTGGAATTACTCTGCTGGACTTTTGTGTGGCCGGGCGAAGAGGGAAGGAACGGAGGGGGCAGGATAACTAACGTTTTTTACGTATTTTTACACTATGAATCGCGAGATTGGTTACCTCTCGTCGGGACGCTTTTTCGCATCGTTCTTGTCCCCGGGACTATATACAGTCGACCCAGACGATGCGAGACACCCGTGCCCGCCTGTATGTGTGTGTGTGCGTGTCTCTTGCGTGTGCGTGTATGCGCGTGTGTGTGTGTGTGTGTGTGTGTGTGTGCGCGTGTGTGTGTGTGTGTGTCCGCGCGCGCGTGTATGCAAAGTGTACAAAGTGTACAAAGTGTACAAAGTGCGCGCGAGTACCCTCGGACCATGGACACGTGGTGAACTCTCGTTTTTAACGACACTAGAAATAAGGGGGGACAAAAACAACAACAAAAAAAAGTGTTTATAGAAGTTTAATCGTGTGAAAATTATATATACGCGGCTCCGAATTACTCCTTCGTTAGGCTTAAATCTAGTCTACGCTCAACGATAATTGGGCTCTCGGTGGTTCTAACTTACGCAGATACTTCGTTGCCTCCTCCCTTTCTCTTCTCTCTCTCTCTCTCTCTCTCTCTCTCTCTCTTGTAAGGTGGCGATTACGCGAGGCCATGAGATTGGGAAAAGTGCAGTTTTATCGAATTGTCGCGGGGGTAACTCGTTTGCCGAATAGTCGCTAATTCAATGTTAAGAAAGAAACGAAAATCCACGTAGGACTGTTTTTTTTTTACTCGTTCTTTCGAAGCAAGGTGCAAATTGAACGATTCGTACGACTCGCGTGTTGTTTTTTTTTTTTTCTTTTTTTAATCGTAGTTTTGAGCAATCGCCCGGAGGATTGCGTCTTCTTATTACTGAGCACGAATTGCCAAAACGATGCGCGATTTTTGCTCGAGAATACAGCTGTCTAGAGGTATCGCTGTATTCGATTTTTTTTTTTTTTCTTTTTTTCCAAGGCAATTCTAATGTTTAACATTGAATTTATACGTTTGATCATTGGAGATGAAATGATTCGTTGGAGTCTGTGTAATTCGGAGTAATCGTGGAGGAAACTCGTCGAAAAAAAAAAAAAAAAAAAAGAAAAAAAAACGTAACGAGCATTACGCAAACACCAACGAGTCTCGAAATTTTGGAACTTTCGAAAAGAGTATTTCGTATTTACCGGCGTTCATTGGGCACATCTCGCGAAACGGGCCAAACGATTCGTACGTGCAAAGATCATTTTTTTTTTTTCTTCCACATTGCAATTAATTGGATTGGAAAAGGAAATTATGTTGTTTTTTTTTCTTTCTGGATAAGTCGCGTAACGTTGTTGCGCATCAGCTGAATGTCGATTCACGAAAAATCTACGAGTCTAGATGATTCTTTATTCTTCTACGCGTTAACTCCGAGGCTGCAAAGATGCAGCACGAAATTCAATGCGTTCGCAACGATAGAAAGGAACTTTTCATTTTTTTCATTGAAAAAAAAAAGAAAAAAAAAAAAAAAGTAAAACTGCAAAGAAGAAAGAGGCGAGTAGCGGTGCTAAGTCGATCCAAAGTCTCATTAATTCGCGAACACTATTTACTTCATAATAATTAAAGAGACCTTAATACCGTAAATCGTTTTTGCCAGACTTTTATTATTGTTGTTGTTGTTGTTATTGTTGTTGCCCATTGCCAATTTATCAAGCACGACTGTAATTACGGGAGAGAAATTGCGTTGAGTGGATGAATCTTTCGCTGAAGTCCCTCGAGAAAAACAACAAAAAAAAAAAAAAACGTTTTTTTTCCAACTTGGGGAGAGCGAAAACGAGAGGAGAAAAGAAGCGACGAAACGAAAAAGAAAGGAGCGCGAGCGCGATCACATAATTTTGTAAAATTTTTTATTTTATGATTATACGTAAATATATATATATATATATATATATATATATATATATATATATATATATATATATATATAACACAAAATAGTCGCGTTGCGTTGCTATATCGCTGTGCGCGAATCGTCGCGTAAAACGAAAAATCCTGCTCTTCGCGTTATCCTTTCGAGACTATTGGAACGAAAAAAAAAAAAAAAAAAAAAAAAAAAAAAGGTCTACTCGCCTCTTTGTGACTATAACTTGGGAGATTCGAAAGTCGTTTGAGATAAACAAGAGAAAGGGAGACGGGGTAGGACAGTTTTGAGAACGAAAAAAGAAAAGTGCTGTAAAATCTCGTAACGAGCCACCGCGATGATCGACGAACATTACGTAACCGTTTAAGGATGTACATTTTCTTTCCTTGCCGTCTTGTCTCTCGTCCGGTAACGCTGGAAAACGAGAAAAACAGCTCATCCTTTTACGAACCTTCGTTTACTTTGCGCTAACGGTTGATGAAAATTGTTTTTTTTTTTTGTTTTGTTTATTTGTTTTTCGTCGTTCTGTTTTCTCTTCTCATACGAATAGACGGAACCGAAAATCGCGCGAAAAATGCGCGACGATCGCGCGGCGTACCGAATTATGTATACAAATGTGAAAACGAAAGCACGCGCGAACGAGAGAAAAGAAGATGTAAAAGAAGAAAATTGAATAATTTTCTTCTCTTTGTCTATGTATATAGGAAACGGATAAGAAAGCTAGAGAGAACTTTGTGGATACTTCAGTTCCGCGTATAAATGAACGACCATGCGATACACAAGATTACGTGTACCTTGGTCAATATCGTGTTGAATGGAAACAAAAGAAAGAAAGAAAGAAAGAAGAAAACACACAAGAGAAAACAACTCGAGAATTTCGGTTAAAAATTAGACGAAAAGAGAAGAAAAATTGTTCTTTCGACACAATTCTTCGTCGACTGTTGTTATTATATCGTTGTCATTTTACCGCGAGTTCATTATCGATGTTCACACACAGCCGCACACGCACGCACACACAGGACGAATCGATTCGAAAACGACAGTACGCACGTTCGCAAACAAGAAGATAATAAGAATTAAAAAAAAAAAAAAACGATCGTTGTGTCCTACAGACTCGAATGCCACACAACCTAATCGCTATTCCGTGTACGAAGAGACGAAGATGAATAGTGAAGAAGGGATGAATGAGGGCGTAGTAAAGAAAAGAAGAAAAAAAAAATTACTCATGAACGCATGTTTTTTCGTCGACGAATGATACGGAGATAGACACCACTATTATTTATCCTTTCGATACACGATACAAGAAATAATTCTCACCCAAACACACACACACACACACACACACACACATACACAAAAACACATAAATTTTTATTGATAATTAAGTGTTTAAGGAAAAATTTAACGAAGAAAGGAACGACGGAAGAAAAAAAAACACTAAGTTACTATAATAAGTATATAAGGGAGCGCGTTGCGTTGTGTTATGCCATAATTATATTCTATTACGTTTTCAAACTCGCTAATAAGTCATCGGGATTTGTAAGAATGAAAGTGCGTGAGCCCATGTGGTTAAAGTACACGAGTGCGTGGGTGCATGTCTGTGTGTGTGTGTGTGTGTGTGTGTGTGTGTGTGTGTGTGTGTGTGTGTGTGAGTATATGTGCGTACCGCTGTATTTGCGCGTGTGTTTTCGATGACTCGTGCTCACTAACGTATTGTTAAATAACTAATGATAAAAGAGGACAACAAAACAACAAAAAATTGATACCCCGCACACATACACGCAACACACGTACACGCCGCGGACGAACACACACACACACACACACACACACACACACATACACGTGTACAAATGAAACGTTCTCAAGCTAAGGATAATGGCTGTAAAATTGATGCGTCGGTTTTATTATACATAAACATGGAATATAAATATATATATAGATATTATATATATGACAAAATCTATATATATATATATAAATATTATATTATAAGTAGGTTTAAAGCAAGAAGAAAGGAAAAATTAACGTGAATTAACACTTATCGAGTAATCCACATAGAATGTGTCGAAGATTAATCGCGAGAGTTTCGGGCAAGGGGGATAAACGCAAAAAAGGGGCGAAGAAAAAAAAACGCGGAAGGCGTGAGGAAGATGAGAGTGTTTTGAAGAAGATGCACAGGGTATAGATGAAGTCGTTGATACAATAACTGCTGT
>OZ010711.1:2729404-2773439 GCA_963932345.1 Ophion ventricosus | reverse complement strand
AAAGCATTAAAAGTGATCGAGTTGAAGCCGAGAAACGTTGAACGGTGGCTTTTCACATGTGAACAGCTGCAGAAAAGGAAAAGTTTTTTGCCTCGTATCGTGACTGGCGTTGAAAAATGAATACACTACGATAACCCTACGCGTAGAAAATCATGGGGGAAGCCCGGACGTGCATCAACGTCGTCGGCAACGCCGTATATCCATGGTTTCAAGCTTCTGCTCTGCATGTGGTGGGATCAGCTGTGTGTAGTTTATTATGAGCTGCGCAAACCGAACGAAACCATCACGGGAGTTCGCTATAGACTACAATTGGTGCGTTTGAGCCGAGCATTGAAGGAAAAACGGCCGCTATACGAGCACGACACGTATGGAGACACGGAAAAGTGCTTTTGCAGCATGACAACGCTCAGCCACATGTTACAAAACCGGTGAAAAGCTACTTGGAAACGCTCAAATGGGAAGTCCTACCCCACCCGTCGTATTCACTAGACATTGCCCCTTCCGATTATCACTTGTTTCGATCGATAGCACATGGCCTGGCTGAACAGCACTTCTATTCGTATACAGGTGGAAAAAAAATGGGTCGACTCTTGGATAGCCTTAAGGACATGTATCACACGCCGCCGACCACTTCGAAATTTTGAAATGCCATTTCTCCCAAACGGAACAACCAATTGGAATGAAATTTCTTGTGGGCATGCAGGACGCCAGCTCCGAGAGCATGGTTCTCGCCATTTTCCCAAATTTCCAAAAAAAATTTACAGTTTGTGGTTACCATGGGATAAATTGTGAATTATTAACTATTTCATCGCGTTTTCGGTAATTTGGAGGGAACCATGCTCTCGACCATGAAAAATCACACATTTCAAGCTTTGTTTCACTTGTTTTCATGAATAAATGGCGGAGAAAACTCATTTTGAAATTTTTCACATAAAAGTAGCAAAATTGTACCATCAAAGCTCAAAATATTATCGACGGACACGATAGTCTAGTTCATCTGTTTTCTAACTGACAGCGCGCAGCTCGCATCGTTCCGTTTTTACCGACCACGCTCGTATCCTTCCGAGACAGCAAATTGTTTTTTGACAGTCGGAAGCGGCACCCCTCGCGGAACGTTGTATATTCGTTCGGTTGACATGCAGTTTTTTTTTCGAAATACGTTGCTGCGTGCGCCATACATTCGCAAGAATTCTAGAACGGGTCGGTTTATCCGCGATGTGTGAAAAAGGGTTTACCAGTATAGTCGTGAAACGTGCGTCGAATCGGCGAAAAGTTCACGTGATCGGCCGAATATTTGTGTACAGTGCGCAGATGACCAAGTGTACCATTCCGAAACTGGGTCGCGAAAAGAAGTACTCGAGAAGGAAAATGTCGAGCAGCGCAATTCCTAGACGGCGGTTGCTTTGCGTATCGGTGAGTGCAGCGAAGCCTTGCCTGATCATGCGCCTGGTTATTTTTCAATCCCTGCCTCGTTATTGTTTAACCCATTCCCAGCGATCGGGTTATCTTACCTGTTGCCTTCCTTTCGTGTCTCGGGTTATCTGTTCTTGTTATTTTGTAATCCCTCCCCATCGATTCGGTTATTTTACCTACCGTCTCCTTTTTGAGTCTCGGGCTATCTGTCATCGTTATTTTTTGTGCCCTCCCCATCGATCGGGTTATCTCACCTACCGTCTTCTTTTCGAGTCTCGGGTTATCTGACCTCGTTATTTTGTAATCCCTCCCCATCGATCCGGTTATCTCACCTACCGTCTCCCTTTCGAGTCTCGGGTTATCTAACCTCGTTATTTTGTAATCCCTCCTCATCGATCGGGTTATCTCACCTATCATTTTCCTTTCGAGTCTCGGGCTATCTGTCATCGTTATTTTTTGTGCCCTCCCCATCGATCGCGTTATCTCACCTACCGTCTCCCTTTCGAGTCTCGGGTTATCTAACCTCGTTATTTTGTAATCCCTCCTCATCGATCGGGTTATCTCACCTACCATTTTCCTTTCGAGTCTCGGGCTATCTGTCATCGTTATTTTTTGTGCCCTCCCCATCGATCGGGTTATCTCACCTACCGTCTTCTTTTCGAGTATCGGGTTATCTGACCTCGTTATTTTGTAATCCTGCCCCATCGATCGGGTTATCTCACCTACCGTCTCCCTTTCGAGTCTCGGGTTATCTGACCTCGTTATTTTGCAATCCCTCCTCATCGATCGGGTTATCTCACCTGCCGTCTTCATTTCGAGTCTCGGGTTATCTGTCCTCGTCATTTTTCAATCCTTCCCTATCGATCGGGTTATCTTACCTACCGCCTCTCTTTCGAGTCTCGGGTTATCTGCCCTCGTTATTTTTTAATCCCTCCCCACTGATCGGGTTATCTTACCTACCGTCTCCCTTTCGAGTCTTGGATTATCTGTTCTTGTTATTTTTCAATCCCTCCCCATCGATCGGATTATCTCACCTACCGTCTCCCTTTCGAGTCTCGGGTTATCTGTCCTTGTTATTTTTAACTCCCTCTCTATCGATCGGGTTATCTCACCTACCGTCTCCATTTCGAGTCTCGGGTTATATGTCCTCGTTATTTTTCAATCCCTCCCCTTTGATCTGCCGACAAGCTGCCGAAAAAAACCTGGCGGGGAGAAAAAACTTTGAACATATTCGTTTAAACAATAGGCATTATTTGTTAAATTGTAGCACTCTCGCAGAGAGAACATCTAGTGACCTCCATTGCTGGGATATTTTAGTCGTGGAAAACCTCCGAAGGTAAACTTCGGCAGAGCGAACGAATTCCGACAGTATTTCTTTAAACAATAGGCCTGTTTTGTAAAATTTTACCACTTTTTTGCCATGTGAGTCTCGGGCGATTTCATTCGTCCGCGATAAACGTCGAAGTCAAATTCATCAACGATGACCTGCATCGAGAATATAAATCCAGCTCGAGCTTATTTGTTCAAATTAATTTAAAAAGACCGGAATGGTCTTTATTAATTTAAAAAAGACCGGAATGGTCTTTTTAATTTAAAAAAGACCGAAATGTCACCACCCTTCCACAAGACAAAACTTTAGCAAACTTCGTTTGCAAGCGTAATCAAATTACTACCGATGAATGCCGTCGAGAAAAGAAATCGATACCAGTCCATTTCTTTAAACAATTCATGATAGCAAAATTTCACCGCTCTTCCGTAGAGCGAGACTCCAGGGATCTTCATTGCTAAAGACTTCGATCCGCGAATAACCCGCCGAAAATAAATCCTGCCAGAGAGGAAAAATGTTGAACATATTTGTTTAAACACAATAGGCATTAATTGTCAAATTATAGCACTCTCTCGCAGTGAGAATCTCTAGCGATCTCCATCGCTAGAAATGTTTGCCTTGGAAAACCTGCCGAAGCTCAACCCCGGCAGAGAGAACGAACGCTGAACGTAATTGTTTAAACAATAGGGATCGCCTGTCAAATTTCGACATTCTTTTGCTGAGTGAGTCTCGAGCGATCTCGTTCGTTCGAGAATTTGGCAGAAGTCGAATGCAGCGATGATAAGCTGCATCGAGAATATAAATCGTGCATGAGCTTATTTGTTTAAATTAATTAATAAAGCTTGGAAAAATTTCCCTTCCCTACCTCAAGACGAGTCTTTAGAAAACTCAGTTCACTAGAAAGCTCAACAGTAATCAAATTTCCAGCGACGACTGTCGCCAAAAAAAGAAATCAATTTGGGCCCATTTGTTTAAACAATTCACGATCGCAAAATTCCACCGCTCTTCCGTAGAGCGAGACTCTAGCGATCTTCATTGCTAGAAACTCCGATCCGCGGTCGACCTGCCGAAAATAAATCCCGGTAGAGAGAAAAAATGTTGAACATATTTGTTTAAACAATAGGCGTTAGTTATTAAATTTTAGCTCTGTCTCGCAAAGTGAGTCCCCAGCAATCTCCATCGCCCGAAAATTCTGACCTCAGGAAACCTGCCGAAGCTAAACCTCGGCAGAGAGAACGAACGCTGAACGTATTTGTTTAAACAATAGGGATCGCCTGTCAAATTTCGCCATTCTTTTGCTGAGTGACTCTCGAGCGATCTCGTTCGTTCGAGAATTTGGCCGAAGTCGAATGCAGCGTTGATAAGCTGCATCGAGAATATAAATCGTGCATGAGCTTATTTGTTTAAATTAATTAGTAAAGCTTGGAAAAATGTCCCTTCCCTGCCTCAAGACGAGTCTTTAGAAAACTCAGTTCACTAGAAAGTTCAACAGTAATCAAATTTCCAGCGACGACTGTCGCCAAAAAAAAGAAATCAATTTGGGCCCATTTGTTTAAACAATTCACGATCGCAAAATTCCACCGCTCTTCCGTAGAGCGAGACTCTAGCGTTCTTCATTGCTAGAAACTCCGATCCGCGGTCGACCTGCCGAAAATAAATCCCGGTAGAGAGAAAAAATGTTGAACATATTTGTTTAAACAATAGGCGTTAGTTGTTAAATTTTAGCTCTCTCTCGCAGAGTCCCCAGCGATCTCCATCGCCCAAAAATTCTGACCTCAGGAAACCTGCCAAAGCTAAACCTCGGCAGAGAGAACGAACGCTGAACGTATTTGTTTAAACAATAGGGATCGCCTGTCAAATTTCGCCATTCTTTTGCTGAGTGAGTCTCGAGCGATCTCGTTCGTTCGAGAATTTGGCCGAAGTCTAATGCAGCCATGATAAGCTGCATCGAGAATATAAATCGTGCATGAGTTTATTTGTTTAAATTAATTAATAAATCTTGGAAAAATGTCTCCACCCTGCCTCAAGACGAGTCTTTAGAAAACTCAGTTCACTAGAAAGTTCAACAGTAATCTAATTTCCAGTGACGGCTGCCGCCAAAAAAGAAATCAATTTGAGCCCATTTGTTTAAACAATTCACGATCGCAAAATTTCACCGCTCTTCCGTAGAGCGAGACTCTAACGATCTACATTGGTAGAAACTCCGATTTGCGGTCAACCTGCCGAAAGTAAAACCCGGTAGAGAGAAAAAATGTTGAACATATTTGTTTAAACAATAGGCGTTAGTTGTTAAATTTTAGCTTTCTCTCGCAGAGAGGGCCTCTAGCGATCTCCGTTGCTAGAAAATTCTCGCTTTGGAAAACCTGCCGAAGGTAAACCTCAGCAAAAAGAATGAATGCCGAACGTATTTGTTTAAACAATAGATATGACTTGTAAAATTTCACCACTCTTTTCTTGAGTGAGTCTCGGGCGATTTCGTTCGTTCGAGAATTCGGCCGAAGTCGAATTCGAGAATATACATCGGGCTCGAGCTCAATTATTAATTAAAATCTTATAAATTAAAAAAGGATAAAAAAATATCACCACCCTTCCACAAGACGAGTCTCTACCAAACCCTGTTTGCTAGAAAGTTCAATCGTGAAATTTCCACCGATGGCCGGTGTCAAAAAAAGATATCGGTTCGCACCCATTTGTCCGTACAATGTAACAAAGTTTCACCGCTTTCTGCAAAGCGAGCGCAATGTCATGAGGCGTAGCATGGTCGCTAACCCTAGTGTGTGTACATCACTCTATACACACATACTTATATATAAGCTGTTTTCGATACGACCGAAGAGCGTGCGGAAACCTTACATTGTTTCTGCATGCGACGGCGTAGCGAATACACACTCATACACGGGCGCACACGATCGTTGTTTACTATACGGTTTCGACTCTTCGACGTAGCGCGGAGCATCGAAACCATGTAGGAATCAACCGTGGCGCCATCCGGCGGGAGTGGCGGTAGTTCGCAAAACTGCGAGCTCTGCTCTACCGCCCTGACGGGACCCCGCGTCGAAATTTCCTGGCGTGTTATACATGCCCTTAAAAGACGTAATTAAAATGTTGCCAGAAAGATGGGAAAAAGTAGTGGCTAGCGATGGACAATACTTTCAGTGACATGTTTTTTTTTTTTACTAATTTTTATGAATAAATCATTAATTTTCACGAAAAATGGGGAGAAGTTATTCAACATCCCAATAGTACTTCACTAGAAATGAGTTATAGTAAAGCCATGGTGACGTAAGACTCAGCCGTTTACGAGAAAAATTACACTGAAAAATTCGACGCAGCTGCCGGATGAGGAAGAACTTCCCAGTCCAGGTTTAAAATAGTTGTTTGGGTCGAACGAGCAACGTGAGGTCGAGCGTTATCATGCAGGAGAATGACTTTGCGCCTTCCGTGCCCTGTGAATGGCCTTTTTTGCTCAATTGCTTCGCTTAAACGATTTAATTGGTCACTATATCGTTCTGCAGTGATCGTCTGACCCGGTTCTAGAAGTTCATAATAAAGAACACCCTTTATGTCCCATCAGATACACAAAAGCATTTTTTTGACGTTCATTTGCGGTTTGGGAGTTGATGTTGTTGGTTCTCCAGGGTCCACCCATGATTTTTTCCGCTTGGGATTCTCATATCCATTTTTCATCCCCCGTCACGATTTTCCAGAGAAAGTTCTTCCTTCGTTGTTTGCTAAGCAACCAAAGACACGTGTTCATCCGTTGTCCGAGGTTATATTCGGTAAGTTCATGTGGCGCCCATTTCCCGAGCTTCTGAATTTTTCCCATCCCGTGTAACCTCTTGGCAACGGTTGATCGATCAACTCCTAGTTGGGCTGCAGGTTCTTCTTGTGTCTGTGAAGAATTTTGGACCAGTAAAGTTTCCAAATCGTCGTCCGAAAATTTTTCAAGCTCTCCCGTACGCGCACGGTCACTGAGTTTGAAATCATTGTTTCTAAAACGTTTAAACCAATAATTGCATGTTTCGTATGACACAATACTCTTCCCGAACACAGAACAAATTGACTCCCACGCTTTGGTGGCACTTTTTCCTTGTTGGAATTCGTAAAGGATGCAGTGGCGAATGTGTGCAGCTTCCCGAGGAGAAATCTAATCAGGCTGCCTGAGGATCCATCAGGGCCGAATCAGGGATCAATAAGGCGCCCTGATCAGGCACGCCTGATTTGAGCCAGACAGGGGCCTGAGCAGGGATCAATAAGGCGCCCTGATCAGGCACGCCTGATTTTCGCCAGACAGGGGCCTGAGCAGGGATCAATAAGGCGCCCTGATCAGGCACGCCTGATTTGCGCCGGATAGAAGCCTTATCAGGTATCAATAAGGCGCCCTGATCAGGCACGCATGATTTGCGCCGGAAAGATTGGGACGGTCATCGCCAAAACCGGAACAAAAACTAAACGATCAAGTCAAGTAAAATAAAAACTTAAACTTTAAAAAAATTGTTTTCATATGTTTCATATTTTTAATAACGTTGGTAAACTTGATAACGTGTAACTGCGATAATAATTTAATAAATGTTGATCTATTTTTAAACAAAAAATTAATCAAATGATCGAGCCAGATGGCACGCATGTCTCAGGCTGGATGAGGCACCTGATCCGGGCCAGATAAGTTGCTTGATCCGAGCCAGATATAGTGCCTAATCCGAGCTTGGTAAGGTGCCTGATCCGGGCCTGATAAAGCGCCTGATCAGAGCCTGATAAGGTGCCTGATCCGGACCTGAATTTGCAAAAGCGTTACATCCCTGATCAGGGCCGGACTAAATTTGCCTGATCCGGCCCGGATTTCCTATTGTGGCAGCCTGATCCGGTCCGGATTTCACCCTGAACAAATTTCTGCTCGGGTTATCGGTTGCCATTGTTCTTGCTACTTTATTTTAAGGTTACGATGCTCGCCCAATAAATTCATACAGCGTCTTGAACAGAGCTATGTCAATACTTTAAAATCCTAAAAGGACGTTGAAATATTTCATCTTGAAAGAGGATTCCCAGCCTGCTAGAAAAATCTGTAAAAATTAATTCACACACCTAATAAAACCGTCCCTCGACGTCCTCAAAAACCACTTGGTTGATTTCTTTGTCCAAAGATCTCAGGACTTCTATGAAAGAGGGATAATAAAGCTCGCGGGGAGATGGCAGAGAGCCATTGAAAAGAATGGAACGTATATAATTGATTAAAATCCCCTTTTATGTTTGGAAAATATTTTGCGTTTGAAATTGACTAGTTTTTCGCTACGGAATTATGCATAGATCCAATATATCGATTTAGGCATTGTAGATTAGTAGTTAACTGGATCATTTCCATGAGGATCTTATTTTAAAAATGCTGACGCAACGAAAAAGAAGAGGCGTAAGAGTGGTACGAATAAAAAATATGCCCACTTTGTCTACAAAGCACCGCGCACAGTTTCCCTTGGTCTGGAAAATACAGCGCTGAATCTTGGTACACATTCAGCGCTGTATTGTCGTTGCAGATATATCTTGAACTCACGTATACATGAAACTTTATACGTGGGAAAACTAACCTCGTTCGTTGGACTGCGCCCGTAGTATACGATCCCTCGTACATTATAGATATGAGTACTTCAATCTTGAAACTAGGTTTATCTTGATAATGAAGGAAGCAGCTGTTTCGCTGACACCCTCAATATCCTCCCTATCATCTTTCCAACAACGAGCAATATACAGACATGTGTGTTAATGCCAGCATTGATCAAAAGTACAAAGTACTCTATTTTTCGTCAACTACGAATTATTACGATAGTCACTAGAAGAAAGATAATATATAGGTTGTCAAAAATATAGATTTCGTAACACCGCATACCCTTGTTTGCTTCCCGAGCAGAAATTTGTTCATGGTGAAATCCGGACCGGATCAGGCTGCCACAATAGCAAATCCGGGCCGGATCAGGCAAATTTAGCCCGGCCCTGATCAGGCATGTAACGCTTTTGCAAATTCAGGTCCGGATCAGGAACCTCATCAGGCTCTGATCAGGCGCTTTATCAGGCCCGGATCAGGCACCTTACCAGGCTCGGATTAGGCACTATATCTGGCTCGGATCAAGCAACTTATCTGGCCCGGATCAGGTGCCTCATCCAGCCTGAGACATGCGTGTCATCTGGCTCAATCATTTGATTAATTTTTTGTTTAAAAATAGATCAACATTTATTAAATTATTATCGCAGTTACACGTTATCAAGTTTACTAACGTTATTAAAAATATGAAACATATGAAAACATTTTTTTAAAGTTTAAGTTTGTATTTTACTTGACTTGATCGTTTAGTTTTTGTTCCGTTTTTGGCGATGACCGTCCCAATCTTTCCGGCCCAATCTGTCCGGCGCAAATCATGCGTGCCTGATCAGGGCGCCTTATTGATACCTGATGAGGCTTCTATACAGCGCAAATCAGGCGTGCCTGATCAGGGCGCCTTATTGATCCCTGCTCAGGCCCCTGTCCGGCGCAAATCATGCGTGCCTGATCAGGGCGCCTTATTGATACCTGATAAGGCTTCTATCCGGCGCAAATCAGGCGTGCCTGATCAGGGCGCCTTATTGATCCCTGCTCAGGCCCCTGTCTGGCGCAAATCAGGCGTGCCTGATCAGGGCGCCTTATTGATCCCTGCTCAGGCCCCTGTCTGGCTCAAATCAGGCGTACTTGATCAGGGCGCCTTATTGATCCCTGATCCGGCCCTGATGGATCCTCAGGCAGCCTGATTAGATTTCTGCTCGGGTTCTGATGTGGGTGATATTTCAAAATAGTGAGGTTAGAATATGATAATAGAGGTATCCAGTCATTTTGGCCAAGACCACATATACTCGTATATACAGGGTGGACCACGCAACGTGCGCATCTCTTTTACGACCAAAATATGCGTTGCACAAGAAAATGTTTTATACAAAAGTTACATGGTTTATAAGGCTACACTATGTGGTGCATTAATTTTTTTTATAGGTGGAGGCGCTTCGAAGATTTGAAGGTCAACTTTATTTTTTCAAATGGAATGCTATATTTTTTATAGCGTAATATGATAGAGTATCGAATTCTGAGTAAAAAACGTATAGACCTTTATTAGCCCTAGAGTTAATAGCTAACGAGTAATTTCACTTTATTACTTTAAAATTTTCTTCACGTAATATCAAGTTGGAGATTCAAATCTACTACAAATTTCTGAATGGCAGTGTTTACATCACAGTGTTTATCAATATGAACACATTTGCCACATCACACACACTTATCATGATACACAATCTTCTCAATGATTGTAATCCAGTATTAAAGTATCCTTCGGTGATTGTGCGTGATTATTATCAGAAAGATAAAAGTGAAAATGAATGAATGAATCTCCAACTTGATATTACGTGAAGAAAATTTTAAAGTAATAAAGTGAAATTACTCGTTAGCTATTAACTCTAGGGCTAACAAAGGTCTATACTTTTTTACTCAGAATTCGATACTCTATCATATTGCGCTATAAAAAATATAGCATTCCATTTGAAAAAATAAAGTTGACCTTCAAATCTTCGAAGCGCCTCCACCTATAAAAAAAATAAATGCACCACATAGTGTAAACTTATAAACCATGTAACTTTTGTATAAAACATTTTTTTGTGCAACGCATATTTTGGTCGTAAAAGAGGTGCACACGTTGCGTGGTCCACCCTGTATACGTAATGTTATATATCAAGTGGCTGTTGTGAGATCAGTCTTAAAAATGCTGTTTGAGGGCTGGGGAAATTGGCTACTGCGAGAACAGTCCTCGAAGGAAAGTGTCTTAAGGGGCTATACCAGTGTGAACGCTGAAAATTTCTGTGATTTTCGGAAATTTTTTGGAAGAAAAGTACTCAATTAAATGTTTCGGAAAATTAACAATATATTTGACTATATTTGACCTATATTACATAATTTTTTCATAGAAAAATATTGAGATCCAAGCGACTTATGTGCTGCCGTCGGAGGCGCCAAAAAAAAAAGTTCCTCCACTGCGCTGACATGATTTCGGCCGATTGAGTAGCTGAAACCAAAAAAGGGAAAAATGTAGTTAAACTTGAAGGTATATCCTGTACAATGACGTAGGATTTTCGAAAAATATCAAAATCTAACAAAATGGCGTACTTATGAAAAAAAAGTCTGTTTTCTTGCCTATAAAATGGTCGTTTTTTTCAATGACAAATCGTCAATTTTCATCCAATCAATAATATCCTACGTCATTGTAGAGTAAATATATTCAAGAGAACTCAATTCAAATTTCAAGTCAATCGGATAATTGCTCTTTGAGTTGCAATGTCAGCAAATTTGAAAAATCTCATTTCGAGAAAAACGCGTTTAAAGATTTAACTATCGATATTTGCATGATAAAATGATTTTTACAGGATATTCTTGAAAGTATAAACTGTCGAAAAAGGCAAAAAAAAATCGATTTTTTTTAAGTGTCACACTGGTATAGCCCCTTAACGCGGTATTCTAGTCCCGAGGCCTAAATTTCGGGCCTTGTAAAAATGAAAATACAAATTGTTACAGTCCTTTTATCGATGTTTCAAGGACTTACAAAAAAAACATATGTTGTGCATCTATTTCCAAACATAGAGCGTAAGCCATGAAAAACGATTTTGTGATCTTTCCGGTCTGTTCCATCAAAGGGTTGGGTCAGGTGAATTGGACAAGGCTAGCCGGGCCAGGGCCCGACGCAAAGTAGGAGAATGCCCGGTCATATTTCTGCACGGATGATTTCAAAGCACCCATTCATCTGAAACAGGAGAAAAAAAAACAATTTTCTTGATCGATAAGAATGTCATTAAAGCAACTACCACCGAGAAAAAAGAAATTTAATGGCGATTTCCTGAAAAAAAAAAGTTAATTTTTCACCCTATTCTTCCAAAAAAAAATTTTAAGGCCGTCTTCTAGTCTAGAGGGCCAAAATTTGGCGATTTTTCAACATGCGATTAAAAAAAAAAACAAAAAACATTTCCGTATCTATCTTTTTACCACATATTTATTCATCCTTTGACATTGTATAAAAAAATTTGCGAAAAAAAAAATCCATAATTCTGGTAGATGCAGGCTGGTAAAGTGGGGGTGGAAAAAAAAACGGCCTCTCCTGGTTGACATGATTCCAACCCTCCTGGTCATCTGAAAAAATAAATAGATTCTTAATTAGTAAGGATGTCATTGTAGCCCCTACCTCAGGCAAAAAAAAAAAATCGCAAATACGGCTGTTTAAAAAAAAAGGTCATTTTTTGCCGTTTTTTTTCACGATTGTTGATTTTTTTTAAATAATTAGTAACAAAATTTCGCGATAAATCTGGTAGGGGCGATAGAGGGGTGTATAGAGAAGGTACACAAAAAATTTCAAGTAAATCGGTTCATTACAACTTGAGATATCATGTCAACCGTCTCGAAAAAAGTAGTTTCGAGAAAAACCGCGTTTAAAGATTCGAGTACAGTTTCAGGCAGTCTAAGTCATATATAATGGTGCATATACTTATATTTCGTTAATCGGCGATTCCTGGTCCATGAAATACTCCTTCTTCTTCAAAATCGAAGTCTTTTGATGTTTTTTGATGATGAGAAGTTCGGAGTTCAGAGCGGTGAATCCGCTGTTCATCACGTCTGAGAGCGAACGCGTGACTTTCAGGACCGATCGTAATCCCCTGGACGTCCGTTAATATTTGTAATTTCCAAATTTCCTTTGGAGGGTATATTCTTGAAATACTAAACATTGAAAATATGCAACGAAAAAGAAATCGATTTTTTTTAAATTCTCGACTAGAAGACGGCCTTAACCGACGATTATACGAACAAAAAGTTGCGGACGTCTTTGCTCGCTCTATACTTCGCGCACTTTGCAGTTTTTTCTTTTCTCAATTATCGTAGATTGGTTTCCGTAATAAAAAAATTTATTGAGCGTACTCGTACGGGGAACTTTCACGCAGACGCGATCTATCATTCGCCACGAGCTGCTCAAGAGGTCGCGTGAGCTATTCCGACCGGAGGTATGTTTCGTGAGTGCGAAAAGCTCGGAGCATCGGGAAAGTGTAAAAATAAACCCATACACTTTTCTACCAAACCGATATATAGAGGGTATAATTTTGCTACCGCGCTTTGTAACTGCAAGGGCCTAATCCTAATATCGCGCGCGAGCATGACTGTGTCCGAGAACGAAAGATTCATTTTTTTTTTCTCTTCATTCGGGAAATAAAAATAAGTGTCAGAGTGAGTTACAAAAAGCGAGGGATATCAGACGGCATGCTTTTGTTCATTTACGCTCCTCAAAACGGTGAATTATTCGTACTTTTTTCTCCTCGACAATCAAGGGGGTTGAAAGACAAATGATTTCATAATCGTACTCAAACATATCGATGAATAAATCGACGGCAGTATGGAAGAACGTGCTATCTCAAATTGTGATAGAAGAACGTGATATCCCAAATTGTGATAGAAGAACGTGCTATCTCAAATTGTGATAGAAGAACGTGCTATCCCAAATTGTGATAGAAGAACGTGCTATCTCAAATTATGAGAGAAGAACGTGCTATCTCAAATTGTGATAGAAGAACGTGCTATCTCAAATTGTGATAGAAGAACGTGCTATCTCAAATTGTGATAGAAGAACGTGCTATCTCATATTATGAGAGAAGAACGTGCTATCTCAAATTGTGATAGAAGAACGTGCTATCTCAAATTGTGATAGAAGAACGTGCTATCTCGAATTGTGATAGAAGATCGTGCTATCTCGATCAGTCAACATATTTTCATTGATACAGCACTGGTATTTCGGGCACCTCAGTGTACAGAGCACTTTTTCTGTTAGGTTATTTAATTTTCTAATATGATTTAGCTCGATAATAGAACAAAATTAGGATATGTTTGAATAAACAACTTTATTTTAATCATCAATATAAATAAATATATTGATGATTAAAAAAAAGTTGTTTATTCAAACATATCTTAATGTTTATTATCGAGCTAAATCATAATCTATTATCGAGCTAAATCTTAATCTATTATTGAGCTAAATCATATTAGAAACTTTTATTTTAATCATCAATATATTTATTTATATGGAATTTTTAGTACCTACAGTACTGTAGGTAACTGCAGGTTCTAAAGTAATTTTTAGAACCTACAGTACTGTAGGTTCTAAAAATTCCATATAAATAAATATATTGATGATTAAAAAAAAGTTTCTAATATGATTTAGCTCAATAATAGATTAAGATTTAGCTCGATAATAAAAATTAAGATATGTTTGAATAAACAACTTTTTTTTAATCATCAATATATTTATTTATATTGATGATTAAAAAAAAGTTACTGTAGGTTCTAAAAATTCCATATAAATAAATATATTGATGATTAAAAAAAAGTTGTTTATTCAAACATATCTTAACTTTCTTCTATTATCGAGCTAAATCATATTAGAAAATTAAATAACCTAACAGAAAAAGTGCTCTGTATACTGAGGTGCCCCAAATACCAGTGCTGTACCAATGAAAATATGTTGACTGATCAAGATAGCACGTTCTTCTATCACAATTCGAGATAGCACGTTCTTCTATCACAATTTGAGATAGCACGTTCTTCTATCACAATTTGAGATAGCACGTTCTTCTCTCATAATTTGAGATAGCACGTTCTTCTATCACAATTTGAGATAGCACGTTCTTCTATCACAATTTGAGATAGCACGTTCTTCTCTCATAATTTGAGATAGCACGTTCTTCTATCACATTTTGAGATAGCACGTTCTCCTATCACAATTTGAGATAGCACGTTCTTCTATCACAATTTGGGATATCACGTTCTTCTATATTTGAGATAGCACGTTCTTCTATCACAATTTGAGATAGCACGTTCTTCTATCACAATTTGAGATAGCACGTTCTCCTATCACAATTTGAGATAGCACGTTCTTCTATCACAATTTGGGATAGCACGTTCTTCTATCACAATTTGAGATAGCGCGTTCTTCCATACCGCCGTCGAAATATAGTAAAATAGTAAAGTCTATTTACCAAGTAAGTTTTTTTATGCATTGGCGTAGTCAGAAGGGAGCTGGGGTCGGCACGCCCCCCCCCCCTCCCCCGAAATCCTGGTGCCCCTTGCCCAGAAAAAAGTTGAACCAAAAGAATTGAAGTTCAATAAGCGATTAATTTTATTTATTGGGCGATTAATTTTATTTACTACTGTTGTGTAAATTTTATTTGAAAAAACGATGTTTGTGATCAAAACGAATTTTTGTCAGGCCCCTCTTAGCCCTCCCCCTCCTCTGAAAAAAAATGCTGCCTACGTCAACGTTTTCATTTGTATATGTTTTTCCACATAGATCTCGCGTGTGCTTCCGCTATCGCGAAGCTTCCTCTTTCGGAGCAAAAGCAAAGCAGCAATTGAAAAAATTGACCGCAACCCTGTGCTGTATTACGTAACGTTACATTGAGCAATTCGATGCTCACGTGCAACGAATCCGGCAATATATCAAAACCCTTTCAATACTATTTATTCACTTTTACCAAAACGTTTTTATATTCCGGGTGAACGGCTATATGGAATGTTGCCATCGCAGCCCTCTGCGCGTTCCCTCGTGTGCATCATTTTCTCTGCATGCCAAGACGAAAAAAAAAAGAAAGAAAGAAAAAAAAACGTTACGTGGTAGGGAAAAATGGGGTTAAACGTATCGGCCGATCTCGCTCTATTGTTCTTTTAATAAACGGCCGACGGGAGGAATGAAGGGAGTGCGAGGCTTATAGAAATCCTGTTGGCATCTTCGTGTCTCTGTAAATGTGCGGTTACGTGGTATGTATTGAAAGGGTGGAGAGTCAGCGAACAGGCATCCCACGTTCATACAGTGATGTGTGTCCGATAGAAGTAACTAAAAATCTAGCTGCCTATACAGGGTGAGGCACACAAAGTGTTACAGAGCAATAGCACTCAAACTATTGATCATATCCAAAAATGTTTCAGACAAAAGTTTCAGTGTTCGAGAAGGCCGTCATACTGGACCACCCTATTTTTTTTTATCAGTGGAGGGGCTGAAGATACGTCAAGGTCAACTCCACTTTTTTTAAATTGAACCATGTATTTTTTTTCGAAAATAGCCGAAAAATATCGGAATAATCACTTTCAAAGGATCCACTAACCTTGGTTTGGGTCTACCTATAGAAGATGCTCGAAGTGATGATCCTCGACCTGTAAGCACTTGTTAATTCGCTAATGAAAAGACCGTCTAACTTCAGCCAACATTTGTGGTGTAATTTCGGTACAGACAAGTGATGAATGAGATTTTTGGTGAAAAGTGGATAGAACGGGGCGGCCCTGTAGCTTGGCCACCTCGTTCGCCAGATCTAACATCACCAGATTACTTTTTATCGGGTTTTGTCAAAGAACGCGTAATGGCGGTAGCACCTACCATGCCTGACGGCATGAAAGAAAGAATACGGCGAGCATGTACCGAAATTATACCACAAATCGACAGCAGTATGGAAGAACGTGCTATCTCAAATTGTGATAGAAGAACGTGCTGTCCCAAATTGTGATAGAAGAACGTGATATCTCAAATTGTGATAGAAGAACGTGCTATTTCAAACTGTGATAGAAGAACGTGCTATCTCAAATTATGAGAGAAGAACGTGCTATCTCAAATTGTGATAGAAGAACGTGCTATCTCAAATTGTGATAGAAGAACGTGCTATCTCATATTATGAGTGAGGAACGTGTTATCTCAAATTGTGATAGAAGAACGTGCTATCTCAAATTGTGATAGAAGAATGTGCTATCTCGAATTGTGATAGAAGAACGTGCTATCTCGATCAGTCAACATATTTTCATTGATACAGCACTGGTATTTGGGGCACCTCGGTATACAGAGCACTTTTTTTGTTAAGTTATTTAATTTTCTAATATGATTTAGCTCGATAACAGAAAAAAATTAAGATATGCTTGAATAAACAACTTTTTTTTATCATAAATATATTTATTTATATGGAATTTACCAGTTACCTACAGTAACTGTAGGTTCTAAAAATGCCATGTAAATGAATATATTGATGATTAAAAAAAAGTTGTTTATTCAAACATATCTTAATTTTTATTATCGAGCTAAATAATATTAGAAACTTTTTTTTAATCATCAATATATTTATTTATATGGAATTTTTAGAACCTACAGTAACTGTAGGTTCTAAAAATTGCATATAAATAAATATATTGATGATTAGAAAAAAGTTGTTTATTCAAACATATCTTAATTTTTTTCTATTATCGAGCTAAATAATATTAGAAAATTAAATAACCTTACAGAAAAAGTGCTCTGTATACTGAGGTGCCCCAAATACCAGTGCTGTATCAATGAAAATATGTTGACTGATCGAGATAGCACGTTTTTCTATCACAATTCGAGATAGCCCGTTCTTCTATCACAATTTGAGATAGCACGTTCTTCTATCACAATTTGAGATAGCACGTTCTTCTCTCATAATATGAGATAGCACGTTCTTCTATCACAATTTGAGATAGCACGTTCTTCTATCACAATTTGTGATAGCACGTTCTTCTATCACAATTTGAGATAGCACGTTCTTCTCTCATAATTTGAGATAGCACGTTCTTCCATACTGCCGTCGAAATGTTGGCTGAAGTTAGACAGTCTTTTCATCAGCGAATTAACAAGTGCTTACAAGTCGAGGGTCATCGCTTCGAGCATCTTCTGTAATTAGACCCAAACCAAGGGTTTGTGAATCCTTTGAAAGTGATTATTCCGATTTCCATTTTTCGACTATTTTCATACTTCGCCTGACTAGAATGACCTTGTGTCGTAGGTCGCTGAATTCGTCTTAAAATCGGTAATAATGTCATCGAAAAAAAAAAATACATGGTTCCATTTAACAGAGTGGAGTTGACCTTGATGTAGCTTCAGCGTCTCCACCGATAAAAAAAAAATAGGGTTGTCCAGTATGACGGCCTTCTCGAACACTGAAACTTTTGTCTGAAACATTTTTGGATCTGATCAATAGTTTGAGTGCTATTGCTCTGTAACACTTTATGTGCCTCACCCTGTACACCCGTACACACATATTCGTGCAAGCGCCAAATTAAAATGCCACATCGCGTGCCTACCAACGTACTTACTTTGCGCCCTTTTCATCCTAGCCGAACGATCTATTAACGACAAGTATGTATATTGTTATAATGGTGGCCGGGGTATGTAGATATTTTGCGCTCGTGATCGCGTCGTCGTGCCTATACTAGGCACAACCTCGGTGTATTCACCTGGAGGCGCGATCGACGAACCGGATATAATCGAGTACTCTTCGGATTTACCAGTCCGGCGAATAACCAGTGTTACATACGTAGCTATATATACGTATAAAAAGTATTTTATATAGACTCGTGTATATAGGCGCGGTTGAGGGGGTGGTGCCATACCGATAGCCGATCGCTAAGAAGAGCCCAACCGATCGCGAACACTGTGCAAACCTCGACCTTTCTTTATACATCATGGATTAAGGGGCCAGTCCACTTTGGAGCCACGAAAAAAGGCTATTTTCGCGATTTTTTTTTTTTTTTTGAGGATTTTATAAAAGATATGAATATAAAAGTTGTTGGGTTTGATAAATAAAGTCTTGAAATACATTTACAAAAAATTTTTATTCATTTTTATTCATTTTTAAGTACAAAAACTATAGTTTAACGTAACGCCTGAAAAATAGGTGGGCTAGGTAGCTCCATCACAACTCGGCAACGGCTTGTCTGAAACAAAAAAATCAAAGTCCATTAGATTCAGTACGACACCAGCTACAAAATGACCCTCGGATATAAAGTTTTATCAAAAAATAAAAAAATGGCAGATGAAAAACGAAAAAAGTAAAAAAAAACGCGTTTTTTCGCAGTTTTTCGCCGAAAAAAAAGAGTAAAAATAAAAATTTTAAAACCATCGAGGGTCATCTTGTTGCGAATCATGTTTACAATATGTGGTTGAAATTTCAAGAGAATCGGTTTATTAGTTTTAGAGATACGATGGAGCTAGATTTTGAAAACGTTGTTTCGAGAAAATGACGTTTGAAGTTTATACTATGAAAAACTCTTACCTAAACTCAATCGGCAATTCCACCACCGTACAAAATCCCTTCTGATTGCTCATCATCGTCGATTTCTTCGAGTCTTGCTTGCTTTCGATTTTTGGAAATTTTCAAAGCGGACTGGCCCCTTAAGGCGATTCGAATGAAGAATTATTTTTAGATCGTTTCGTTGTTCGCGCGCGCGCGAAGCGCCTTATCGCGAGACCCTATGGCGAAAAGCGATGGCCTGGAAAAAAAAATAATCCATCCCAACAAAAAAGTTGGTTGCAACAAAAAAGTATGTCTTGTATACCGAAACGTTATTGTATTGGGCCTATGCATAATTACGTGGCGAAATTCCGATACAGATGTCGTTCGAAGTTGTTTCTCTTCTCGCGCATGCGCCAATCATATGAAGTGTGTCGTATATTCAGTAAAAGCTGTAACTTGTGCTGACGTTCTAGAAAAAGTATCCATCAAGATCCGTGACGTATAGGAAGTTTAATTCTATTGGAACGTTGAATAAGTTCTCGCTGTTTTTCAACAGATGGCGTTACCATAACTGCGTGCGTGTAGTTTGAGATGATGATGCATCTATAAGCTATCTACGGGGTGTCCGATGGCAGATTTCAAACTCTAAAAATTCGTAAAAAAAATGAATAAACAAAGTAATTAAAAAATATTTATTAAAATGAAAAGAAATCAAATGCGAATTTCAATTTTTCAGTTGACCGTCACCGTCTGGCCACGATTATTTTCAAAAAAAAAAAAAAATAGGGCCCGATGATTCCGTTCCCCGAAATAGCGCACCAAACAGTGACCTTTTCAATATGCAGTGGCTGCTCATGCACTTTTCTCTTGGATTTTGGAGACTCCGGTAACGAAAATTTTGCTCGTTGACATAACCTCCAAGATGAAAATGTGCTTCGTCGCTATAAAAAAATGTTTCTTAGTCGTGTTTCGGTGGAAAAAGTCTCCAGCATCTTTTGAGCATAAGTTATTCTTGTTGGGCAGTCACTGACGTTCAATTTTTGAATTATTTGGATTTTATACGGATGAAATTTTATCTTATTTTCTTCATAATTTCATGCAGTGTCGATTTTGGAATACCCAAAACAGACGAACGCACTCTCAATGACAATCGTGGATTTTCTAAAACAGAATCACTCACACGTTGGATGTTTTCCGGTGTTGATACAGAGGCTGCTTGATTTTGGCGATGCCTGTTAACAGCCGAGCCTGAAGCTCTAAATCTTGCTACCCAACTTTGAATCAAATTTATCGATGGCGCGTCACTTATTCGGCGAATGTTGTAGCGGTTACAGAATTTACGCTGCGCCAAAGTAAGCGAAAAACGACTACCCGAGCAGAAATTTGTTCAGGGTGAAATCCGGACCGGATCAGGCACTTTATCAGGCTCTGATCAGGCGTTTTATCAGGCCCGGATCAGGCACCTTACCAGGCTCGGATTAGGCACTATATCTGGCTCGGATCAAGCAACTTATCTGGCCCGGATCAGGTGCCTCATCCAGCCTGAGACATGCGTGTCATCTGGCTCAATCATTTGATTAATTTTTTGTTCAAAAATAGATCAACATTTATTAAATTATTATCGCAGTTACACGTTATCAAGTTTACTAACGTTATTAAAAATATGAAACATATGAAAACATTTTTTTAAAGTTTAAGTTTTTATTTTACTTGACTTGATCGTTTAGTTTTTGTTCCGGTTTTGGCGATGACCGTCCCAATCTTTCCGGCCCAATCTGTCCGGCGCAAATCATGCGTGCCTGATCAGGGCGCCTTATTGATCCCTGCTCAGGCCCCTGTCCGGCGCAAATCATGCGTGCCTGATCAGGGCGCCTTATTGATACCTGATAAGGCTTCTATCCGGCGCAAATCAGGCGTGCCTGATCAGGGCGCCTTATTGATCCCTGCTCAGGCCCCTGTCTGGCGGAAATCAGGCGTGCCTGATCAGGGCGCCTTATTGATCCCTGCTCAGGCCCCTGTCTGGCTCAAATCAGGCGTACTTGATCAGGGCGCCTTATTGATCCCTGATCCGGCCCTGATGGATCCTCAGGCAGCCTGATTATATTTCTGCTTGGGTAGTTAAATACGCCTCCACAGTGAAAGCACGTTGATCTCCAGACCAATGCTCCATGGCGACTAAAAAATCCGCAACGCACGCGACCTCAGCTACCCGCCCCGCATTCTTCTCGCACCTTGCGTTTTAAACTTATGATCATTTAAAGTTTGAAATCTGCCATCGGACACCCTGTGCAAGCAAGCTTGAAATTCAGTGTATGTCATTTCGCCGAAGTGTAACCAACTTTTATTTTTCATAGTGTTAAACATGTCAAATTTCCTGCCGAAAAAGAATATTTGCGGGAAGTTATACTGCACTGGTTTATTTTTTTTTTTAATCTTCAGCTGAAGCACACAGAATTCTTGTCGAGACTTACGGCGACCATGCTCTGTCGTAAACAACATGCAGAGATTGGTTCAGAAGCTTCAAAAGTAATGATTTTGATGTCGAAGATGAAGAACGCTCTGACGCACCAGAAAAGTTTGAAGACGAAGAATTGGAAGAATTACTTCATGAAGACTCATGTCAGAGGTTAGCTAAACTTGCGGAATCATTTTGAGTCGATCACACAACAGTTTCGAAACGTTTGAAAGCATTAGGAATTATTCAAAAGCAAAAGCATTGGGTGCCGTACGAGTTTATGCAATCAAAAAGTCATTTTTCAAAGTGATTTTCATAGACAAGTAGCTATAAATTCATGGTAATCTTGTTAATGAGTTGTGTGTACAATTTTAGCGCGCTCGATTAACTCGTTTTAAAGTTATGTGTCCTGCAACCTTAAAAATTGTAGTTTTGAGAAGAAAAAAACGTGTTCAAAGTTTCGAACAACGAAAACTCAATGATTTAATTGTCTTACCGGCTAATCAACGACTCCAGAGTCATACAAAAGTTCTTCAGCTTCTAACATTTTACGTAAATGAGAGGATTCCGATTTTATTATGCTGCTCCATGTATTTCACCCCTTAACTTATTCACTTAATAATAACTCGATAAAACTACCCGTATGTTTTTAGGCGTTAATTTTCAATTCGTACACCGGCTGGGGAAAAATGGTCCAACAGCACTCAGCGAAGAAAAGGCGAGAGAGAGAGACAGAGAGAGAGAGAGAGAGAGAGAGAGAGAGAGAGAGAGAGAGAGAGAGGAGAGAGAGAGAGAGAGAGAGAGACGGCGAAAAGATTTCTCGCGCGGTGTTGGAACGTAATTTTGCGCTCTGGGTCTCGCGACCAGTATTTAGAATCACTAAATATAGCAAACGGAAACCCAGCCCCGAACGTGAGCGGGATCTCGTCTCTGTGACTGCACGGCCAACGCTAACAGAGCACGGAACATCATCGACCCCAAAAAAGTTTCCAAGGCGGTCCTCTCTCTCTCTCTCTCTCTCTCTATCACTCTCTCACTCTCTCTCTATCTCTCTCTCTCTCTCTCATCTCTCTCTCTCTCTCTCTCTCTCTCTCTCTCTCTCTCTCTCTCTCTCTCTCTCTCTCTCTCTCTCTCTCTCTCTCTCTCGCTCTCGCTCTCGCTCTCGCTCTCGCTCTCCCTCTCCCTCTCACTCTCGCTCTCTCTCTCTCTCTCTCTCTCTCTCTCTCTCTCTCTCTCTCTCTCTATCTCTCTCTCTCTTTCTGAATTTTTGCATCCCTTTCGTTCACTCTTCCTCCTGTCTCGCCATGCGTACAAAAAACTTCAAACGCACTTCGTTAAATTTTCTTGAAGCCTATCAAGTGCTTTTCGAAAAAGTGCCAAAAAATTACACGTTTTTGTGATAATTCATTGATATTGTGGAGAATTTATTCAAAAGGAGAGAGACACACGGTGAATTACTTACGATGCAAATTCGAAGAAATACTTAATACATTCGTGACAAATTTTGAGAGAAGAGAAATCTGGCGTAACAATCTCGAGATATTTCAAACATCTCGAAATATTCTGCACATCGTTTACTCAGAATTTTCGTGACGCGTGAAAATTGGATCGAATTAGATCTACTTCGAAAATCAATAACGCGTTACGAGTAGTCGCTCTAAAGTACCAACTGTCCATGAAAAAAGCTACCCACTTAAAATTAGATCTCCATCTGAGATCCCATACTACTTCCCGAAGAAACAAGGTTTCTTCAGCATGATATGTTCAAAATCAGAAGCATCGACGAAAGGATGCATGTTCAATCAAAATTTGATTTCCGAAGACTTTTCATACAGACAAATTGAAAATTTGTTACCAAATTTTCACCTCAGTGACCAATGTTTCAGAAAAAAAAGGAAAAGTATGGTATTATGATCTATTTACAGTACACTGGCGTCATATTGAAGAAGGCGGCATCTACAAAGAAATCAAAAATGAGGTTTTGGTACTGTTGGAATCAGTACAAAATTTCCCATCGTTCTGTACATTAAACAAGGCGGTGATAACCCATTTTTTGGCACAAGAATAGAAGTGCTGCTCAGCTAGGCCATGTGCCATCGATCGGAACAAGTGATAATCAGAAGGGGCAACGTCTGGTGAATAGGGCGGGTGGTGAGTTGAGTGATTTCCCAGTTAAGCGTTTCCAAGTAGGTTTTCACCGGTTTTGCAACATGTGACCGAGCATTGTCATGCTGCAAAATAACGTTGTCGTGCCTTTGCTCGTTTGGCGGCCATTTTTCCTTCAATGCTCGGCTCAAATGCATCAATTGTAGTCGATAGCGATCTCCCGTGATGGTTTCGTTTGGTTTGAGCAGCTCATGATAAACTACACCCAGCCGATCCCACCAAATGCAAAGCAGAAGCTTGGAACCATGGATATTTGGTATTGCCGACGAGGTTGATGCATGTCCGGGGTTGCCCCACGATTTTCTACGCTTAGGGTCATCGTAGTTTATCCATTTTTCATCGCGAGTCACGATATGATGCAAAAAACCTCTCCTTTTCTGCCGTTGAAGCACCTATTCACACATGGAAAGACACCGTTCGACGTCTCTCGGCTTCAACGCGTACGGCATCCAATGTCCTTGATTTTTAATCATTCCCAATGCTTTCGAACGTTTCGAAACTCTTGTGTGATCAACTAATGACCTAATGACTCTAAAAGTTCAACTAGCGCCTGACATGAGTCTTCATGAAGCCTCCAATTCTTCGTCTTCAAACTTTTTCGCTGCGTCAGAGCGTTCTTTATCTCCAACATCAAAATCATTATTTTTGAATCGTCTAAACTAATCTCTCCATATTGTTTCTGACAGAGCATGGTCGCCATAAGTCTCAACAAGAATTCTGTTTGCTTCAGCTGCAGATTGCTTAAATATAAAGTAGTCCAGTAAAATTCTCCGCAAATACTCTTATTTTGGCACGAAATTTGATATGTTTAACACTATGAAAAAAAAAAGTTATTTACACTTCGGAGAAATAGCATATACTGAATTTCAAGCTTGCTTATAATACTTCTTTAAGGATGCGTTGCCATCTCAAACTACACGCATGCAGTTCTGGTAACACCATCTCCTGGAAAACAGCGAAAACTTATTCAACGTCCCAATACAACAAGTATTAATTTGAACATAACGTATAATCAAATTATTTGATAAGACAAAAAAGTAAAGCCGGTGGTTCATGATTGTTAAAATCGAGGTCGCCTTGTCAGGAAATATTATCTTTTGCCCGGGAAGACCTCAATGGCCCGCCAATCATCCGCTAGGTGACTTCAAGCGAAGCACTTTGCGTAACCAAGGTATCACACAACGATGAAACTTCGACCCGTTGTTGTATCATGTACAGAAGTTCCATGCTTACAGCGTGCACTTTTGCTTAAGATTTTGTGATACATGTGGAATTAGGGCCAAAAGCCCTTCCAGTACCTAATCGTTGCTCTATCCATCCGCCAGTTTATTTCTCATGCAGGATCAGTACACCATTACCTTTCTCATCATTTCGCGGCGATTTTCCGATCCTCTTCCTCGTCAGTTCCCGGCTCTGATCAGTTCCCAAAAACGGAAACGGCAGATCGGGGCCTGGTCTAAGATCTGTTACATGGCAAACTCAATCCACGCTGGAAGGCCCTAACCATGGCCTGATATTATCCAGGAAAGGCAGATAGGGGGCAGTACTTTTTCCCATCTCAAACTTCTACACAGGATTTTTACGTCACATCAAGCCCTGAGATTCTTTCAACAGAGCACAAATTCTCAAAATAAAATATGACAAAAGCTCAAAGAAAATGTACAACAAAAGCATAGGAGTTAATTTGACGTTTGATTAATTTTGTGATCGGCAGCAGCTGTGGAATGAAGCTTGTGAGGATAATCTTGCCGTAGCATGCCAAGGAGGTGGACGATCAGGAGGAGACGCGTCGCTCTGATCCCAGGTCGATCGCTCGTTCGCGTCTATCGACCGTGGCGATTAACAGTCGTTGGAAGAAGGAGCACGGGGGAGCGTTGTGATTGGACAAATAGAATAACGATAAATACAACGAGAAGACGACCAAAGGCGCGAGAAAGGAGAACCGAGCAAATTGATACGAGCGACCGATGAACACGGGGAATAACGATGGTGACACTTCGGGTCCCGGTGTTGCGGTCGGTAACGGGGCCCGTGTCACGAACTATGCAAACCAGGGCCAAACACCGACCGACGTTAAATATGCCCAGAACACCCCTACACCGGGTACGAACGAGACGCCGATCAACGACGGTACACCTGGCGCAAACGCTTTGCCACCAGCTGAATCTAAAGCGGCAGCTGCTGCTGCTGCGGAGAAGAAACGACCGGCAAGAAGAGGCAAACCACCACCCGATCGACCCGTCAGAGCCCTCTTCTGTCTGCCCCTCAAAAATCCTTTGAGAAAGCTATGCATCAGCGTCGTCGAGTGGAAGTATCCTTTTTTTTTCCTTCAAATACACACCTCGTAGTTCTGATCCAAATCAGTAATTCATTGCTTCGAACAGTCATCGTAATGCCTTTGCGTAGCAACCCAATAAAGCCGTGTAGAGGAGACCGAGAAGGGTTGTGACAGTTTTTACAGTAACTAGCACATCTCAGTCAAAAAAAGTTCTACATCTGTGAACTCTATAACTTAAGGCGTCTTCTCACTTTACACCCCGTTTCACCCCCTTAAGAGTTGATTTTCGTAAAATCCTTTCTTAGTGCACCTCTGCACCTTCGAAGAAACATATAGTCCAAGTTTCAAGTTGATACACGCAAAGAATACAATTTTCCATACAAACGTCTAGGGGAGGTCCATTAATTACGTGAGCTCTAAATGAGGAGAGGGGTCTGGCAAAATCTCACCAATGGCAACTCATCCTGGCAACTCATCCTATAAAAATCTGTACCAATTTGTAGGATATTGCTGTGGCAAACCCTTGATTGTTTGATTTTATCTGGATTATACGTACAGCTGTGGACCGCTTTGCCCAAGAGTAGTTGGATCCACAATTGTTTACGATCCGATTAATTGCTCACAATGAAAAAAAAATAAGATACATTATCGACGATCGAAGTAGATTCCACCATTTTTTTTCCTCCGATGCACTTTATTCTCCTTGACGTAGCTTTTTATCGCAGGCCCTTTGAATGGGTCATCCTATCGACTATATTTGCCAACTGCGTAGCCCTGGCGGTCTACACACCCTTTCCCTGCGGTGATTCGAATCAGACCAATCTTTATCTGGTAAGTTTGCAATTACGAATGACAAAATCTCGATCTCTTCATAATTATCGCTAACTGCGTATGCAATAAGTTCTTGTTCGTTTTGTCTTTCACATAGGAAAAAATAGAATACGTTTTTCTCGTTGTTTTTACACTGGAGTGCGTGATGAAGATAATTGCTTACGGTTTCGTTGCTCATCCTGGTGCTTATCTTCGAAACGGATGGAACATGCTGGATTTTACGATCGTTGTGATAGGGTTTGTACAATTTGTTAAATATAATGAACGAAACTATATTATGTAATTAGTACATTGGAGTAAATAATTGGGTGTAAGGACTGAAGAATGTTTTATTCGAATTATTTGAATGCAGAATGGTCAGTACGATACTGACCATATTGATGAAGGAAGGCTTCGACGTGAAAGCTCTGAGGGCTTTCAGGGTCTTACGACCTCTCCGCCTAGTATCAGGTGTACCAAGTGAGTTTTTCACATCAGCGTTTGCAATTCCATGTCGCTATTGTTCGTCACGTTCGTTCGCAAGAGTATTAATTTGTTTTACCATTAATTTCCAGGTCTTCAAGTCGTTTTAAATTCCATTCTGCGGGCTATGGTGCCGTTGCTTCATATAGCTCTGCTCGTGCTCTTCGTCATCATAATTTACGCTATAATCGGTCTCGAACTGTTCTCCGGAAAGTTGCACAAAACTTGCCGCAGCAATCTCACGGGTTAATGACTTAATTGATTACACACATTTATTAATGAATTAATAGTTGATTCTTTATCAATTGGCGTTAGTCGATTGCTCGAAAATTTTCCGTTCCCTCTATACGAGGTGTGTAAATTAAGTAATGAGACTGGCAAACGTAACGTTCGATCCGGCAACACTTGGGACCACGTGCAGAAATTGAGTTCAGGCTTTGATCGGGTCCATTTTAATTTCCCCTAACTTCATTGAGGCCCTAGTCTGGAGGCCTCACATTGGCCATCAGTGGCCGGTCACAGTATGCTACCGAGGGCCATAGAAGGCCAAATAACCAGGGCCGTTAAAATTCCCTCAACGGTGCCTCATAAAAATGATTGCAGCCATATGCGTACGTGCTTCCGCAGAACTTACTGGTTCCCCTTTCGACCTACTGTAGGCGCACTGTAGACCCTCTGGATCCTTCATTCAGCCTACTGTAGGCGCACTGTAGGCCCCCCGGACCCTCCATTCAGCGAAAACGTATTTATTTCATCATCAAACGGGTTGACGATCAGGCCACAATAGAGTGTTGATGGAGGAGATATCGAATTTGGGCTCAAAGCAGGTTAGGTTGGATCGAGGCAACGGACTTGAGATCGAAAGCAGGTTAAGGAGGCCTGTGGTCTGCACGTTTCACTGAAACTGGGGGGGTCGAAAGAAGGTTTGGGAGGACTATCAGACGCTACACTGAACCAAATGGAGGCCTCTTCGTGGCACTGAACTCGACAAATGGAGTTTGGTAGATTCAACGGAAACTGGCGGATTGTGCATTACAAAAGAACAATCCTGCGATTGTTCAGAGGAGGCTATAAATTTTAACTCGGGTTATGCTACAAATTCTTTAGTCAAACAATTTATACTGATTTGCCCCTATAATAGCAAAGTCTGGTAGTATTGGGGAAATCGCTACTAGGGAATCCACAACTACATCCCTTAGAGGCCCTTACTTCGGTCCCCATACTTAGACCATAGTTTTAGTCAACCTACCTACCCTACCATTACCTAATAGGGTTCAGCTCTTTTACGGGAAAACCTACTATGGAATCCACAAACGATCCATTGAAGGCCCCGAATTGTATTAAGGCGGGATCCTGAATTAGCCGGTTCGAAAAATCGATATTTTGAGGAATTTTTTTCGGGTAAAAAAAAAGCAAGTTTTGCGAAATTTTCAGATTATTTTATTACATGTCTGAACATAAGAAAACAATTTTTTTTAAAGAAAAATATCAACAGGCAACCGATTTTTATGCACATTCGTGCCACTGCTGTTTCCATGCGGCGTGACAAATGGAGCTCGTAATTTTCATCTGAAACAAAAAAACCAAAAACCATTTTAATTGTGATATATTTTTCTTCTATATGAACTAAAAAAAACGAAAAAATTTTTGAAATTTGAATGTTTTTTCGGGTTTGAAGTAGAAAATGTGCTTTTTGTGAAAAAAAAAATTATTTCAACTTGCTAAAAAAATTGTTAAGAATTTTTTTTTTCGACAATGTTTTTAGTTCAAATAGAAAAGAAAACGATACTGAAGCGAACAAGCTTTGGTTTGTTTCGATTGGACTTCTAGTTTTTTTGTAATCAGATACGCCAAATTAGAAAAATCGTAAAAACGAAAACTCGAGAAAACGGGCGCCCTAATTGCCCGAGCGCCCGTATACCTGCTCGACACTCCACTACGTTCAGTGCTGTATCTTTGGAAATATTTCGAATTGGGCTATAAAACTTTGTCTAGACATTCTTAGATACATCAGGAATAGATTTAAACAATAAACAAAAAAATCGATTTTTTGGACCTTCTAATTCAGGATCCGGCCTTAAATATGCCCTGCCAATTTCTCGCACGGGACACAGGACTTGGAGGAGCGGTAGGTGAAGGCGTATCACAATACGCTTTCAGTACGATTCCCGCGTACCAAGTGTTGCCAGATCGAACGTTACGTTGACAGTCTCGTTACTTAATTTACACATCACGTACTTAGCACCGGGCCAGTTCCTTTCTAATGACACTTCAAGTAAATTTGTTGAATAAAGTATTCTTTTTTCATTGCCTTCAGAGGAAATGATGGAAGACCCGCATCCGTGCGGCGAATCTGGTTTTCAATGCAGCTCCCTTGGCGACGAGTTCTATTGCAGTCGTCGGTATTGGGAAGGTCCGAACAACGGTATCACGAACTTTGATAATTTCGGACTGGCGATGTTGACCGTTTTCCAATGTGTCACTCTCGAGGGATGGACCGACGTGCTTTACGACGTGCGTCCAATGGTTTTTTTTTTTACTTCTACTTGCGATTCCTAAAGATTACCTTACGCATCATTTTTTTTTCATGAGATTTTGCTGCTAGTTCTCAAGAATGTTGTAGAAAAGAACGTTGACAAATCGTTCGAATCAAATTTATTATCAGTTGACGAACGTTTCATAAACGGGGGAGTTTTTTTTAGATCGAAGACGCTATGGGTAGCACATGGCAGTGGCTTTACTTCATTTCTATGGTAATTCTTGGTGCCTTCTTCGTCATGAATCTGATTCTCGGTGTGCTATCCGGGTAAGTGTTACTTTTTTGTTTTATTTTTCCATTTGTAATGTTCCTACCCGTACCCTTGCAATCTATTGCTTTTACATCGCACTGATCACTCCACCATCTTCGATTACTTACAAAGGAAGAACGCCAATCGGGACCCACCGATTTCGCCTAAACTGCGTGGGTAGAAGGAGGTGGGTCCCCACTTAACGTTCCTAAAATATTTCGCCTGAGTGGGCCATAGGAAAGGGTAAAACGCTCTCCAAAGATTTCCGAGTAGAGCTTAAGCAATATTTTTTCAATCATTTTCGCGTCTGTGGCGTAGCACAGTGGTCAAGCGCATTGCCTGTTACCCCGCTGGCTTGGATTCGATTCTCGCTGCTACCATTTTTTTTTAATTTGTTAATTAATTTTTTTCCTTTCTCGAAATATTCAACTATCTATTGTAGAATTTAAATACATTCAAGCAGTTAATTTATAAAATTAGGTGAAGTTTTTAAAGATAATAAAAATTCCAAAAATTCTTGCAATTAATTATGTACGCTGCTTTTTATTCATTATCAGAAATAATTTTACAATTTTTAGGGTGATATTCAGCGTAGATACATTTGAAACACATATTTTCCACCCTATATATTTTTCGTGCGCCCCACGTTTTTCGTTTTAAATCTTACAAGTATTTTCATAACTATTAAAAATTCACAATCACAAATTTTCAAGACAAACTGTATGGGATTAGGAATCTGTATGGGGCTGGGAGAAATTATTTTATACTTTTAGGTCCATTTTCAAAACGTGGTATATTTAAACAAATCATTCAAATAATTATTTTCTGCTTTTTAATCTTGTGTGTGTGAAAATTTTCTCTTCCACTAAACTATATTTTATTTCTTTATTAATTTTTTTCACAATTTTCTCCACTTTTATCTCTCTTACACACTTACAGTCTTATACTTTTAATTCAATTTAGCACCTGTTGCAAACTATTAAATATTGTATATATTTAATATAAACAATATCTATTCGTATATATATATATTATTTCTTTTTAATATTAATTTTGTCTGTCTGTTTGTTAGTTTGTCATCCAGTTCTGAGCTATGTTTAAAGTTTCAAGTCTCTAGCTCATCCGGAAGGTAGTTTAAAAAATCGTTCGCAAAATTTGTACCGAACAGACAAACAAACAAACAGACGGACAAGAAAGCGACTTAATATTTCATTGTCTCTGAGAATTAAAAAAAAAACTTTTTTAATTCTCAGAGAGTTCTCAAAGGAGAGAGAAAAAGCAAAAGCGCGTGGGGACTTCCACAAGCTGAGGGAAAAACAACAGATCGAGGACGATTTAAGAGGCTACTTGGACTGGATAACTCAAGGTGAAGATATCGACGCCGAGGCTGACGAGATGACACAGATGCAAGATGGCAAACGTAAGTCACGAATATTTTACAAAAACTTCACGATATATACAGTGCTTGCCAGAAGTCTGAGAACAGGTAGAAAAAAAAACCCTTTCTATGCCAAAAAAAAACGAAATGACTTATGTATTTTACATAAAATAATATAGTACGAAATATTAGTGCGCATTAGTAATGAAGCATACGATAAGTTGTCCCGTACAATTCAATTTTGGCTATAATAACTTCTCACGGAAGTGACGACCCTTAGCTCTGATAACCGCCGCAGAGATTCTGAACATTCTTGCGATCAATTTTTCCAGCGTTTCGGCTAAAATCTTCTTCCACGAATGCTGTAGGGTCTTCCATAACCCTTCCCAATTGGTGGGGTGTTCGATGCGTACCGCTCTATGGAGCTCTTCCCATAAAAGTTCAATCGGAGACACGTCTGGGAACTCCGATTGAACCATTCCATGATTTTTAGGTGGCCATTCCATGATTTTTATAGCACCAGAGGTCCTTTTTTTTCAACTAGTCTTTAAACAGCAAAGAATTATGCTTTGGGTCATTATCTTGTTGGAAGATGAACCCACGACGCAGAATTCGTGTTCCAGATGGACACATCTGGAACCAGATGGACGCATGTCTTACCAGAACCCTATGGTAGACGTTTTTATCCATAATTCCTTCAACTTTGGCAAAATCTCCGACTCTGTTACCACCAAAACAGCCCCAAATCGCCACGTTACCTCCACCATGCTTCACCGTGTGCACCACACATTCCGAAAGGAAGCGTTTATTTGGCCGACGACGGACATACTGGCGGCGTTGGGAACCAAAAAGTTCGAACTTGGACTCATCGGTCCAAAGCACGTTCTTCCATTGATCCGCTGTCCAATTTTTATGTTCTTTGGCACATTCAAGTCTCTTAGCAACATTCTCCTTCCTCAATAAAGGTTTCCTAACAGGCACTTGGCCTCCTAGACGGGCATCACACAAACGTCGCGTCACCATTCTGGATGACACTGATTTTGCCCTTGTTGCGTTCAACGCGGCTGCAATTTCTCGAGCTATTAGCTTTCGATTTCTCTTAGAATGTGTAACAATAAAGTTATCTTCGTGTTTTGATGTCTTTCTAGGAGCACCGGTCCTTTTTCTAGTCATGTTTGAGCCAGTTTGAGCCTTCCTGTCCAAGGCTCGAATAACGGCGCCTAGTGAAATCTTCAACTTTGCAGCAATTTTTCGTAGGGACCACTGCAGATCTCTTAAAAGAGACATCTGTGATCTGATTGCGAGTTTGATTTCTCGAACACGCGGGAATATATGATTTTTTTTGGTTTTGGATGATGTTCTCAGACTTCTGACAAGCAGTGTGTATATATATATATATACAGGGTGTCCAATAGGAAGTTGCTGAAACTAATCGGCTGTCATTTCAAAACACGTGCACAGAATCAGAAAAGCCAAATTGCTTTAAATAGAGGAAACTCTGCAGTTTTAAACGCACATAAATAAAACCCAGTCAAATATTTTTTATGTCCATTTATTACATCTTATAAAAATAACGAAAAAGTACAGTGATTGAAGATAGATATTTTCGAAGTGCGAACCGTTAGATTGTGCACAAAAATCAATTCTCTTTTGAAAACTGTGAAAAACTGTGTCCAACATATCGTTCGTAATGCCGCGAACCACTTCCTGGATGGCCGCGATCAGTTCTTCTACTGTGCTGGGGTTTTTAGCGTAACAATGATCTTTAATGTAACCCCACAAGAAAAAATCACAAGGGTTCAGGTCCGGTGAGTACGGAGGCCATTCTAGTCCGCCTTGAGCGAATTTAGGGTACCCCAGACCGATTACTCGAGTCCCATATACGCGATGAATAGCTTCAAACACCTCATGAGTCCGGTGCGGCGTCGCTCCATCTTGCATGAAGTAAAAAATTTTAACCAGTCCCCTCTTTTTTGCATAAGGGAAGAATTTCGTTTCCAAAAGCTGTTTGTAACTCTCTCCTGTTACCGTAGATTCCAAGAATTGCAAATAAATTCCTTTTACTGAAATCGCTGCCCATGCCGTTACTTTCTGTGAATGAAGGGACTTCGCTAGCGATATGTTGGGATTTTCCGTTCCCCAAAACCGGTAATTTTGCTTGTTTACGTACCCATTCATCCAAAAATGTGCTTCATCGGAATAAATAATCATTTTTTCATTAAGTTCTTCGGCTTCAAACATTCCCGTAATAGTGTTACAAAATTCGATGCGTTTCGTCATGGCATGTTCAGTTAACATTTGATGAGTGCTTATTTTATACGGATGAAACGGATTTTGAATACGGATTAAAAAAATATTTCAATATGTTGTGTAATGATGATTTGGTTATTTTTAATGCTTGAGCAGCTTTCCGAATCGAATCATTTGGATTTTGTTTGAAATAATTCTCAACTTCGTTGATCTTCTCTGGTGTAGTCACCGTAACAGATGGACCTGGCAACTCGTGTCTACGGTCCTGGAGTGTACCATACTCCACGAAGTTATCGATTATCCTACAAAAATTAACGTAAAATTACTTCAATGCAGTTTAATTGAATTGAAACACAAGTTGTGTGATAGATGAATATGAATAAATATTAAATTCTTACCTTTTCAGAGTGTTTTCGCTGGCAACTCTATGAGTTCCAAACTTAGTACGAAACCCTCCATACGCATTACCATAAATTTTTCCCCTCGAGAAGAAGCACTCAATAAGATATATTTTTTCTTCCGTGGTGAGCTCACTCATTTTGACGCGCGCGCACTTGCTTCAACCACGGCTGGAATAAAACTGCGGGGCCTCAGGTATGCGCCTTAGAAAAAGGGACCCCTATTGAATTCATGGAGGGAAGAGACACTTATTTAGTTTTAGCAACTTCCTATTGGACACCCTGTATATTGAGTTGTTATTTTACACCAAGATTTCACTCATCCCGCTTCCGATCGTCAATTTCACAAATTTCATAAATCAGAAATGTTTTTCTTCTTTTTCTTCGTTAATATTTAATTTACTTCTGATAATTGTTTTGCCGCTCACACTCGTAAAAATATAGCGAAGCAACAGAGCGAGATGGAAAGCACGGATCGGCTCGAGGGTGACGAGGAAGGAATACAGCAGGAATCCACGTGGAAACGTAAAAAACTAGACATGGATAGGTAATTTTTTTGAAAGAATGATCAAAGTGAAACTTTTTTAGCTCCGCTTTTCATTCGGTTACGCATGTCAGGCGACATGCGTCACTTCCAATCGAAGTTCGGTTACGCATGTCGAATCTGTCACTTTCAATTACTGCAGCTCGCACGCCACGTGGTCGGGACGTTTCAAAAATTTACCAGAGAAAATTCTAGAACATTCTACTCGTTTAAACTTTGAATTAAGATCGCTCGTACCTAATCTTTACATTTGCGCCTTTTATGAAGATTGTGTTATTTGCTTGTTTTCGTTTATTGCAAGTTAATCATAATATATTAAAGAATTAAAGAACAATTTCTATTACGTTTATATTCGTTTTACCTTTGGTAAAATCATGAATAGCATTTTAATTAGTATAAACACAAAATTCTTTAAATTTTCGATTGTCGGCCAGTTAAAATTTCAAATAATTTACGTCCTTGTTATTTGTTAATATTGAAGCGCTTTTCCAATGTTATTTTTAATTTGTGAAGTATTTTTAACCCCGTTTTCATTAAGGTATTACTGGATGGACCGTCGAGCAAAAAGTTAGTCCAAAATGGGCGAATCGTGGATTTAAAAGTCTAGATCATGTCGTACATGTTTAACCTTACAAATATCTAATTTAATAATAAATGAACATGTAAACATGTTCATTTTCCGCTTTTAATAATAATTGAAGCCAAATTCGACGATATTGTCGTGTACTTGACTGAGGTTTTGTCAGTGACTGTACATCTGTTTTAACTGACCAACAAAAAAATGTCTCAGTTTTTCAATTTAATTAATATATTCAGAACATCTTATTATCAATAATTACCCAAAATAACAATATATATTGAATTTTCCAACGATTACTATTAATTCATCGTTAAAAAAGTCGATACTCCTCATCACTTTAACCCTAGAATGGTAACCTTACTTTTTTTTTTTGACCTATTATGGTAACCTGGGGTGATAAACCACCCCAATTTTGAAAAATTCATATCTCCGGTAAAATTTCACGAAAAGGGTTCAACTTGGGCTCATTCTTTTCGTTTTTTAATGCAGAATCACGTAGGCCTACGGCGATTCCGCTTGAAGTAGGAAAAGTTAGTAAAAAAATGAGGTAAAAGGGTGAAAGACATGAAAAATTCGTAAAAATGACTTTTTTTAATTGAATTTGCAATATCTCCGTTGATTTTTAACGAAATTTAATAAATCCAATGGCATTATAAAGTGAAAATATACAGTTTTGAGACAGGATGATTAGTTTTACTCGATTTTCGAAAAAGTCTATTTATACCGGGAATCGAAGTCTGGGAATTTAAAAGAAGTCACGAGGTACTAGTCTGGGAATTTAAAAGAAGTCAGTCGTAAACGTGAGGAAGGGAGAAAGGGCGCGAGATTTAAACTCGCCTGGGGTGGTTTTTCACCCCAGGTTACCGTTCCAGGGTTAATTAATTTCTCGAAAATTACTCAGTCGATTTATTTGAAACTTAGCGCTAATCAATGGCTTGATCCTAAAACTTAATGATATAATATTTTCAGAATTTACGCTCCATTCGTTTTGCAACCATTAATGTCTGCAGAAGCTCTTCTAGTGGAAAATTCTAAAATAATTCTTGTATTATTATTCTATCGAGAACTATAATTCCTTAAATTTTCAACAATTTCTGCGGTTTTTTAAATATCCATCCAGTAGTACCTTAATCAGCAATGATGAACTTTACATCGCACGAATATTTTTATTTTTCCTAAATACTTTTTTAGCTAACGCGTGTTCGTATTATCATTATGATTGTTAAAAACTTTAAATTGAAAAACCATTTATACCTGCATTTACTTTCTTTCTTATGGACTGTATATAAAAATTAAAAAAACGATTTAACTAAAACGACGAAAACAAAATTATGTACTTTCGATGGTTTCGGTATAAAATAAATTAGGGTTATGCCAAAAAAGTTTCACTTGCACTGCGGTTTCGTAAAACCGAAACCAAGTTTTTTTAAAATACGAAAACAACTGAAAAAAACACTTGTTAAATATGAAAAAAAATGCTATAGCTGAGTAAGAAAAAAAAATTATTTTCTAATTAGGTTCATTTTGAACGATATTAAGGATCGATGGATGCTCACTCTGAAATTATTTTGTTCCAGTTACCTGCACAATTATTTATTGTTACGTACATAACAGATTATAATTTATCAATAAAAGACAAAAAAAAAATTTTTTGAACGATATTAATGAATATCGATCCGAAATAATTGTTGACTTCCGTTGACCGAATATTCAATATTGACTGCCAATCTATGAGATTCGTGCAAAAATTTTATTTCGAGAATGAGCCGTTTTGATCAATAAAATGTATTATTTTACGCAGAGTGAATCGACGGATGAGGAGAGCATGTCGAAAAGCCGTAAAATCTCAAGCATTTTACTGGCTCATCATAGTTCTGGTATTTTTGAATACCGGTGTGTTGGCTACCGAACATTATCGACAACCAGACTGGCTGGATGAATTCCAAGGTTCGAACATCCATTTGATTATTCATATATTGCAAAACAAAAATGTGAACAAATCTTGTTTTTTTTTTTTTTTTCTAGAAAAACGAAAAAATCTATCCGTAATCAATGTGATCTGAATTCTAAGGAAAAAAAAAAAAATATGTTTCAGAGTACACGAATACAGTTTTCATTGCTCTATTCTCGATGGAGATGTTGCTCAAGATGTACAGTTTAGGATTTCAGGTATATCGTATAATACTGATTGTTTAATAATTTACGAATTCTTGTTTCCTCGTCATCGAATTATTGTCCATGATGAATTTAAAAAAAAAAAAAAATCATCGCAGGGTTACTTCGTGTCGCTGTTCAATCGTTTCGATTGCTTCGTCGTTATTGGCTCGATCAGCGAAATGATACTGACATACACGGAAGTGATGCCACCACTCGGTGTGTCTGTACTCCGTTGCGTCAGATTGCTCAGAGTCTTCAAAGTCACAAAGTCAGTACGATCAATAACTAAATCATAAACATTGGAAATTCGAAGAAAACATTTTTTTTACATTAACTTTTTTTCATGTTGATTTCAGATACTGGCGTTCACTGTCGAATTTAGTAGCGTCCCTGCTCAACTCGATACAATCGATCGCCTCGCTTCTGTTGCTTCTGTTTCTCTTCATCGTTATTTTTGCACTACTGGGGATGCAAGTGTTCGGCGGCAAATTCAACTTTGACGATCTTCAGGACAAATCGCGAAGCAATTTCGACAGTTTTTGGCAGAGCTTGCTCACGGTATTTCAGGTAATGTTTATATAGTAATAGTACAGGATAACAACGAGGCAAACATGCCAAGTGTGCGTCAGAGTACGCATAAAACAGGGCCCCGTACTCATTTGTTTGTGCAATCATTCGAGGCATCAATGCTTAAGGAGGTACGACTACTCCCTCAGGGTCAACAAAGAGACTAAATTTATGTCACCCCGCTGGTGTTCTGATTTACGTTAACTTGTGTTGAATATTCGTATTGTCGAACCCAAGGTGCGAAATTTGTGGTAATGGTTTTATTTATTGCATATTTACTAATCTAAAATGAAAAATTATATCCTCGATGACTCTGGAGTCTTCACGACGATTTCCAAGCAGTACCGAGATTCTGAAACTCTATAGCGACCGTTTTCGTTAGCGTGGCATTTCGCGCCAAAATCTACAATTTGAATCGTCGTAATATAAAAACAATTAATAATTATCTTTAGATTTAATTCAAAGAAAAAGCCTTTTGACACTCTCTTTAATTATCACAAAAGATCAATTCTAAAGGGTCTAGCCGGATAAGAATGGTGAATCTGCCCCCACCGAATTTTGTGGCGCCGATTTTTTCCCAAGTCCCTAACCTAAAAAAACAATTTTGTGCAAAATTACAGCTTTCTACATCGATGCCGAGGGGTCTTCCTGCTGAAAAAACGTGTTTTTTTTCGATATTTGTAGTTTTTAAATACCAAGAGGCGACCGAAAAATCTGAAAAAAATCGGAAAAATCAGAAACATGTCAATGTTAATGGGAAATTTTATTTTCGTTTTTTTTTAATGCTAAACTCCCTTTTTAATCATCAAATCTTCCTTTAAAAACATTATTTTGTAGTGAAGAGATTTTTCTACTATTATGACAAAAATTGACATGATTTTACTCTTGATTCCCTGCATTTCAAAAAAAAAAAAGTCTCAAAATTCGACCTGCAACAAATTGAAAAAAAATAAAAACGACAAAATTTCTCATTTTTCATTGGAAATCCATACATAAATCATTCTTTCAGTTTAATAAATGGGTGCTCATGGCTGGAGTAGTTATGAGAAATGAGACATGACATCTAGATCGATTGCGTAATTCAATTTAGTTCGATGCATCCACACTAGTGGCACCACTTGAACTGTGCGGTTTTACCGACAGCTATGCTGAGATGAGTATGTTTACGCGGTCTTTTGGTCAAGCTAATAAGCTGAAATATTCAGATCCGCGTAAACTGTCAAACAACTGTGAGAGGGTACGTTTACGCAAGCCGCAATTTTGTAACGCTGCGCTGTTACCTTACTACTGTAGAAAAAACTCGCGTAAACGCCATCAGTTCGTTCTTCATGTTATTATGCATGCGTGTTTGACCGTTTACGTAACTAGAATATCTTAGCGTAACGTGAGCAAGTGTCTGCATAAACATACTCAATGATTTTCTCATCGACATGTTATTAAATGACGTCGAAAAATAAAAAATATCCAAAATCAGCGTAAAAATCATATTGTTTACATCTGTTTATTATGTCTGACAACTACTCCAGCTTTGAGCATCCATTTATTAAACCGAAAGAATGATTTATGTATGGATTTCCAATAAAAAATGAGAAATTTTGTCGTTTTTATTGTTTTCCAATGTGTTGCAGATCGAATTTTGAGACTTTTTTTTTTTAAATCTAGGGAATGAAGAGTAAGATCATGTAAATTTTTGTCATAATAGTAGAAAAATCTCTTCGCTACAAAATAATGTTTTTGAAGGAAGATTCGATGATTAAAAATAGAGTTCAGCATTAAAAAAAACGAAAATAATTTTTCCATTAACATTGACATGTTTCTGATTTTATAGAATTTTTTCAGATTTTTCGGTCGCCTCTTAGTATTTAATAACTGCAAAAAAGAAAAAAAACACGTTTTTTCAGCAGGAAGACCCCTCGAAATCGATGTAGAAAGCTGTAATTTTGCACAACATTTTGTTTTTAGGTTAGAAACTTAGGAAAAAATCAGCGCCACAAAATAAGGTGGGGGCAGATTCACCATTCTTATCTGGCTAGACCCTTTAAAAAAAATCGAACATTTTTTTGTTAACAGTTGTGTTCGTTGTCCGCAAGCAACTAAAATCTAGTGACCACTTATTCGTGATTGATGTTCTCGTGAAATTTAGATCCTGACCGGCGAGGATTGGAACGCCGTGATGTACGTGGGAATTCGAGCTTACGGAGGAGTCGCCAGTCACGGAATATTGGCATGCGTTTATTTCATTATTCTCTTCATCTGTGGCAATTGTATCCTTCACAAAAACAAAACGAAAAAAAAAAAAAAAAAACTCAAAACAACACGCGCCGTTCCGTCAAAAGAGAACAAGCACGAAAAGCTTTTTTCGCAATGTAGGCAAAAGGACTTTTTCATTTTTCTTATATATTGTTTTCTTGACACTAAACGACTCGTCGAAAAATCAGACATTCTACTGAACGTCTTCTTGGCTATCGCCGTTGATAATCTTGCCGATGCCGAGTCACTCACAGCGATCGAGAAGGAGGCCGAGGAAGAGGCAGAAAAGAACAAATCGCACAGTGGCTCACCAGCCCGCGACGAGATGAGCGGCGACGGAGGAGACGACGAAGGCGATTTGACCGGCGGGGAAGACGAAGGCGATGTCACCGATCACGAACACGATCCCAATGAGACCATGGAAGATTACGAGGTGGCCTTGGATGGAGACATGTAAGTAATGTTATGACAATACAACGGAAAGTGGATGCGGAGCACGATCTTACATACAGTTTCGACAACGAAAGTAGTGAGCCGTAGGCGCAATTATACTGCGTTCAACGAGAGAACGGCACGCTTCCAAACCTAAAAACATCCGGTAAGGCCGTATTTCGCTCAATACGCCGCCCTCTTTACCCTCTCCACTCTGCCAAACGGGCCCTTCGCAGATCCGGATAGGTGCTACGGTACTTAGCAGCGAGTCCCACTACTCCCGCCCGACCCACAGGCTGCGCAGAGCTGCAGGCGCTGTGAACGAAGTATAGTCTGCGTTCGTCTTGGGCGCTTACTTGCTTTCAGCATTTGTGAGCATCCGGTATCACCTTTCATCCGGTATTACCTTAAGGCGGGATCCTGAATTAGCCGGTTCGAAAAATCGATATTTTGAGGAATTTTTTTCGGGTAAAAAAAAAAAGCAAGTTTAGCGAAATTTTCAGATTATTTTATTACATGTCTGAACATAAGAAAACAATTTTTTTTAAAGAAAAATATCAACAGGCAACCGATTTTTATGCACATTCGTGCCACTGCTGTTTCCATGCGGCGTGACAAATGGAGCTCGTAATTTTCATCTGAAACAAAAAAACCAAAAACCATCTTAATTGTGACATATTCTTCTTCTACATGAACTAAAAAAAACGATTTTTTTTTTGAAATTTGAATGTTTTTTCGGGTTTGAAGTAGAAAATGTGCTTTTTGTGAAAAAAAAAAATTATTTCAACTTGCTAAAAAAATTGTTAAGAATTTTTTTTTCGACAATGTTTTTAGTTCAAATAGAAAAGTTCGTTTCTGGCGCGCTCTGTACGATTTTTTTACCAAGTTATCGGCTGCCAAAATGAAAAGTGTACATTTCGACTTTGAAGTGTTTTTTCGACTTTGACGTGCACACGAAAAGTCGCAAATCGTCCACCAGGAGAACGTTGGAAAGCTGAATTCTTTTCCTACAAAACTTGCGAGGAAAAAACTTTTTTCGACATTTTTTTTCTTATCTAGGAATTTTACACTTTTTTTGTTTCTTGAAAGTGCAGTAACTCCGTGAAAAAATCGACAAGTCCTCAAAGTCTTTCTCACGTCCTTGAGTCAAGGATATGCTAAAACAATCGTTCGTACGAAAACAATTCGTTTTGCTTTTTTTTTCACAAAAATGTGCTTTTTGTGAAAAAAAAAATTATTTCAACTTGCTAAAAAAATTGTTAAGAATTTTTTTTTTCGACAATGTTTTTAGTTCAAATAGAAAAGAAAACGATACTGAAGCGATCAAGCTTTGGTTTGTTTCGATTGGACTTCTAGTTTTTTTGTAATCAGGTACGCCAAATTAGAAAAATCGTAAAAACGAAAACTCGAGAAAACGGGCGCCCTAACTGCCCGAGCGCCCGTATACCTGCTCGACACTTCACTACGTTCAGTGCTGTATCTTTGGAAATATTTCGAATTGGGCTATAAAACTTTGTCTAGACATTCTTAGATACATCAGGAATAGATTTAAACAATTTAAAAAAAAATCGATTTTTTGGACCTTCTAATTCAGGATCCGGCCTTAAGAGTTGATTTTCGAAAAATCCTTTATCATTGAACCTCTACACCACTTATAAGGAGCATATCTTCCAAATTTCATGTTTCTATCATCAGCGGTTTAAGCTGTGCGCTGTCTCTGTGTCAGTCAATCAATCAGTCACGAAACTCTTTGATATGTGTAGATTACGATTTGCATAGTAACAATTATTGAAAGTTATTTTTTTTTTTTTTTTTTTTTGCGACAGGTCGAAAGACGGCGAGGATCCGAGTCATCACGGAAAAGTAAGATTGAACATCGATTCGGAAGACGAAGATTTAGATCACGGGATGGACGACGAAGAGGATGAGGAGGGTGATGGACAAATGAACGGTACATTTACGAATATTTTCATCAAATTATTTTATTATTATCGTTGTTATTGGCCTTACTCGAGACAAAGAAAAATATTGTCCTTGCACGAAATCGATGTTGAAAAAAAATTATTTCAACTTACAAGGAGAATTACTTTGCTGTTCGCCTTCAATTTTGTTAAAAGTCATATGCGTGATAACGTGTTAACGTTTATTAGACACGTTTTTTTTATACAATTTTAAGAGTTAAACGCAGCCCTTACAGTGAGGCATATCAAGGGGTGGCTTTTCACTTACAAGCAGTAATCCGATGTCGGTGAAACAAAGGATTTTACGAGCTACAAAACTCCGAGAAATTCCATGTGGTTGACAGTTGCCCATGACACCCCGAGCAGAAATTTGTTCAGGGTGAAATCCGGACCGGATCAGGCTGCCACAATAGCAAATCCGGGCCGGATCAGGCAAATTTAGTCCGGCCCTGATCAGGGATGTAACGCTTTTGCAAATTCAGGTCCGGATCAGGCACCTTATCAGGCTCTGATCAGGCGCTTTATCGGGCCCGGATCAGGCACCTTACCAGGCTCGGATTAGGCACTATATCTGGCTCGGATCAAGCAACTTATCTGGCCCAGATCAGGTGCCTCATCCAGCCTGAGACATGCGTGTCATCTGGCTCAATCATTTGATTAATTTTTTGTTCAAAAATAGATCAACATTTATTAAATTATTATCGCAGTTACACGTTATCAAGTTTACTAACGTTATTAAAAATATGAAACATATGAAAACATTTTTTTAAAGTTTGAGTTTTTATTTTACTTGACTTGATCGTTTAGTTTTTGTTCCGGTTTTGGCGATGACCGTCCCAATCTTTCCGGCCCAATCTGTCCGGCGCAAATCATGCGTGCCTGATCAGGGCGCCTTATTGATACCTGATGAGGCTTCTATACGGCGCAAATCAGGCGTGCCTGATCAGGGCGCCTTATTGATCCCTGCTCAGGCCCCTGTCCGGCGCAAATCATGCGTGCCTGTTCAGGGCGCCTTATTGATACCTGATAAGGCTTCTATCCGGCGCAAATCAGGCGTGCCTGATCAGGGCGACTTATTGATCACTGCTCAGGCCCCTGTCTGGCGGAAATCAGGCGTGCCTGATCAGGGCGCCTTATTGATCCCTGCTCAGGCCCCTGTCTGGCTCAAATCAGGCGTACTTGATCAAGGCGCCTTATTGATCCCTGATCCGGCCCTGATGGATCCTCAGGCAGCCTGATTAGATTTCTGCTCGGGACATTGCGCTTCTTCGGAGGGTCTCGTCACTTCTTTGTTTCCTCATTGGGAAACAAAGAATTGTCGAAGGCCCGACTCATTGTGCCCCACAACTCGGTGACACATTGTATCCCGCTGGTAAAATATTTCATTATTGATGAAAATAACTATTAAGGCCTTATATACGCGATTTCGCCGATTTTCGAAGGTACTTTTCTAGACGCGGTTAATTAAAAAATGACGCATATATTGACAAAATTTTTTTTACAGATCATTTATGCACATTGTTAAGTATATGTAAAGAAAAAAATCAGAAATATTAACAAATGGCGGAGATATAACATAATAAAGCAATGTATTTTTTTTTGCGGGCGCGTTGACGGTGAAAGTTCTCGGCATCGATGTGAGTGTCTGAAAAAAAAATGAACATATTTATAATTGCATAATGAATGTATCTTCAGTGTG